>JAOTIZ010000002.1:6243004-6256477 GCA_027123425.1 Erythroxylum panamense | reverse complement strand
TATTTATATACATAAATAATTTTTATTACAAAATAAAATATAGTTAAAATTAAAAGTGATTTTTATTTTACGTTGTCAAACAGTCTATTGTATGAAACTCTTTCAAAAAAACTCTTTTTTAAATAACAGCCAAATATTTAACTAACTTCTTAAAAAAAACTCTTTTTAAAAAAACTCTACTGATAAAAATTCTACTGCTAAAAACTCTACTAATATAAGCTTATCCAAACATGCGCTCAGAAAAAATGATTAGCTGAGAGTTAGTTAGTTGTTAGTTATACTTGTCTTTCTTATTTAAGTTCTTCACTTGTATTTTTATTTTTAACTTGATTATTAATATCATCGTAAGTAGGCTTACAATAATAAAATATTAATAACAGTTACGGACAAACATATTAATTTATTGTAGATAAAATTGATTGAAGGTGTTGTTTTTACCTAATTTTGGCAAACCACTACTTCGTAATTTAATAACTATCGTAGTATATGAGGTAACCATTACCAATATTTAATTAGACATATGTCCATTTCATAATAATTGAAAGCACCAAGTCAAGGAAAACGGGTTATACTTTGCTTAATTTTTTTAATGACTTGGTAGTATAATGTTCTTGTCACTTTTCGATGTACAACATTCATCCTTAGATTAGGTGATAGATATTGCTATCTAATTAACTACTCTCATAATGTATATTAAGTTTTTTTGAAATATCCCAAAAGGTTCGCCTAATACCATAAGGATCAGATGAGGCTTTTTTTAGATCCGTATTCAACTATTAATATGTGTGATATGCACATTCTCGATATAAGTTCTTTTGACTACATCTTTATGTAAAATAGAATTGAATTAAGCTTTCACTTGTCTGTAATCATTAATAAGATTTGGTTCTGTCGAATTCTGGAGAGGCTGAACGTTGCCGTTTGGATCCATGAGGTTGATCAGTTCCGACCTGAAGATTCCTGCAAAACAAAGAAGGCACGTCGGGGTTTGTTTCCCGATAAGCCCCTCCGACGCTCAAGTTAGGTTTTTGGTGAGGGTGAGTCTGCTGTAATCAGAGAAAGTTAGGGTTGTGAGTGCGTACCTTCGTTACGGTAGAATTATACCTTATATATGGAGCAACAACTAGGTTTAGGTCTTTACGTGTGCATGGGAGTCTCTCACATGCGGACGGGCTAAGGAGAGCATGGATCAGGCCTGGGCTTGACATAGCCATTGGGTATGAGACTGATCTTTGAAGAATGGACCGATCGGCCCATGAGACATTTTGACTGGGCTCGAACCCTGCACGACCGACCCGACCAGATTGAATTTATCACTTAATAATAATTATTAATTTATCAAATAATGTATCCAAATATATAATTTTTTGAATATTTCTAAAAATTAACAATTAAACGTAACCATTTCAATCTTACTGTTATTAAAGCCAAAGTAACGTATCTTAAGTGTACAAAACTACCTATTTTGCGAGGTTGTAAGAGTTCCGCTACCTCTCTTTATAATTTTTACAAAAAAACTATTTTTACGTTTCGGAAAGATTACACTATTATCGAAAAAAAATAGAAATGCCGAATCAGGATCCAATGGGTGAACCAGGGTTAACGTTGCAACCATCTTAAACTCACTTTCTTTTCTAATCACCAACTGGACTACCCATGCGGCTCGTTGCGACCATCTTAAAAGTATTCCCAAGTGCCTGCTATGGAGTAGATGGGAGTAATGGGTCGTAATGGCAGCTTGACGAACTCAAGACTTTTGTTAATGGTGACTGATGAAAAGCTCGAAGATCACAGTTTGTCGGTTTGCGAGTGGGTCTAAAGCGAAGTCAATGACAATTCTGCTCAAGTTTCTTGTCAAAAGCATCTACACGACAGAAACAGTATCCATTTCCATTTAGACTATATGTGTCAAGTGTCATAATTTCCACTTTGCTTTCAAGATGTCAAAAGAGATGTGAAATGTTTAAGTTGGAATGGAGTATAAATGTGACTGAAGTATCATTCAATTTAAAATATGCAAGTTTAAGGCTTCTTCGCAAATAAACATGCATCGGAAGACCAGAGTTGCTAGTGAAATTGGAACAAATAGTTCTCGGTTGATGTGTCACATAATGCCAAAAAACCAAAATCTCCTTGTCCCTTTCCCAGTGAGAGAAATAATACCATTTTCATTTGTCACTTTCTATCAGATTAATTTTAGAACAAAATCCCACGCAAAGGCCAGTGCACTAAAGGAAGAAAGTTTTATTGGCATTATTAATTTCGAAATTATGGAGTCTATGAACCAAACTACACTAGCATAATGATTATGAGGAGACTTCAACTATCCTCTATGATTGTATAAATAGTACAGATAACAGGGACGAGCTCGAGACAAAGTTAGGCCATTTTTCTGTGTCTAACAATATTGTTGACTTCAGAACTCAGAAGCTCCAACTCTATCCCTGGGGATCAAACGCAGCTCTGAACCATGTTTAAGGAAGACATTTCCTATGCCATACAAAAATCGAAACAATAATCAAAACCGTGAAGTGTAATAATTGTTGACACGGTGCTAGTATAAAGTTAGGACCAAACGATAGAATTTGTCATGGATCCTGAAGCATTGTCAAGGGCAGGTTAATACCACAAGCACATTAAAGTAATACACACTCACAACTCATACCACGTATGTTGGCTTCAAAACAGAAGTAAAAGTAGTACTACTATAGCTGTTCATAATGGCAGAAATTGCAAGTATGCTAAACATACGGAAGCTAATCACTCAGGTAAGTTCATGTTACTATATTATTAACAAATGGAAACAGGCTGATAATTGAGGAGAACAGCAGAGAATTCACGACAAACAGACAGATGCAATGGAAGGTTATTGATTGTAAAATATGTGCATACTTCGGTATATATAAACGACAGAATCTTATGAATTTACACAATGATTACTAAAATTTATGTCCATATCTGACTGCAAAGAAAAAATATTCCAAATTCATAGTAGACAACCAGATTCCTCGTGTTGACGTTAATTATGTTCCACAAGACTGCATATAACATTATCCATGTGGATCTCATGTCACTGCAAAGTTTAGGTTTGCTGATCTCATAGTAGATTCATGGGCAAAATCCAATTAAGATAATATAACTATGAACTCATAATGAATCTTTACATTATAGTAACAGAGAAGTACACAGAAGGTTTCCCCCTCATAGCTCTGTGCAATGGTCTTGTAGAAAATAAAATGGATTTGTCATTGTACGTTGAAGTAATACGATAATTTCATCAATGCAGAAGCTCAATCACAGCTTTATAGATTCACTCACATAATATCTAAGTTTTCAGGACAGTGGAAACTTAATTTAGGGTGTTTTTAGTTTTGGCATAGCCATCAAACAAAGATTACTTCTCCACTCAATTTGATTCAACTTCCCTCTGTCGATAAAAGATTGAAAAGGGTCCAATAAAATAAGTTGCCTTTACAGACCAATATTATTTAGTAGGCACACTTTGTAACAAAGATATTAGCATAATGCTTGACACAGATTTATAAAAGAAACACGAAGAAAAGTGAAAAACAACAACCAATTATACAGAGGACGCATAGCCATACCTGCACTTTGTTGAGGATTAATTCCCACGCCATCTGCACGTGCAAACCAACAGAGCAATCTTAATATAAGTCGGAGTAAAACACAATTCTATGAAAGCACCATAAAATTAAAATGGAATACAGAAACCATGTAAGCGTTTGAAAGAAAAAAGAGTCTCTGCTTTCAAGAAATTCACCATGAAAATTAAGTAATGGAGATACACCAGAGCCATGAGTTAGCATTGCTACATCTAATCCAATTAAACAAGGAACTTTGGTATCAATGTGGATGATTCTCGTTTTGGCACTTAGCAAGTAACCTTAATTGATAAGCTTGACATTTAGAATAATGCTTGCATTCGAGTTGTCCAATGTTACGTTAAGCATACATTAGAAGCAGAAAACCTCTCAATATATGATAGAACTATATGTTAAGTTACTTGGTGGAGAAATCATTGCATGTATAAATAAAAAAGCCAGTAACTTTTTTGATTCATGAAATAAAAGGCCAGAAACTGTGATTCCAAGCACAGTGATAAAATTTCAATTCCAGGGCACAAGGTGTTTGAATCTGGTGAAACGTAGAACAACTGACTCGTCAGTTATGATAAGCTTCAAGTCCATATATAGGATTTCGATACCAACAACTACCAGTCCACATGCAGGAAATCATAATTGGAAAATTTTCTAGATTCATCTTCTTCCAGAAAACTTCTCACAATTTTATTCCAGGAAAACACAACAAAACCTAGATAATACCGAAACCCTATAGAGAGGGAATAAAATGAAAATAACCGTTGGTGATGATAGCGCTGGTTTGAGGAGGGACTTTGAATTCCTCCGCAGCAAACTTCAAGACGGCAGTGAATGGGGCTGCTTCCGGTACGCTAAACCTGTAAATCAAACCCATCCAATTCAATACATAACAATCCGCAACAGAAAACCCGATAAACAAACAGCAATTTAATTTTTGAAAAAAAAAAAAAGAAGGGCGTTACACTTTGAAAGGGAGCTTGGGATCGGAGGTCAGAGTTACTTTGAAGGACACCTTTCCACCACCAGCACTACCACCAGTCGCCATTTTGGGTTGATCTTCTTCTACTTCTGGCCTTTCGGTACAGAAACTTAGAATTTGAAGAGGAGCCAATGGGCTTTCTCTTTGAGATTAGATCTTAGTGCAGGCCCAGTACTAGTTAGGGTTGGGCCTACTTATATCTAAAACCAAAACAATATATAAATTTACCTTGAAAATATTGAAAAAGAAAATAACTAGTAGTAAATAATATTTTAAAAATCAGATCAAAAGTTAAACCGATAATACAAAAAGTTTAAGATTTAATTAGTATTAAGGTTTAATTAGTATTAGACCGTTATAAAATTGGCTAAAAATTGAATAAAATAAATATTTTAAAATATCATTGAAAGAAATTGTTCTTATCTATAAAAAAAGTTATTTTTAAATAAATTTTAATTTATTTATTTTCTTTTATAAGAACTTATTAATTTACGAAAATTAACTGATTAATTAATTAACTGATAAATTTTTAAAAACAAGAGTTATTAAAATAAACTGAATCGAAAATTTAAAAATTGAATTGAAAAGTTAGACAGTTTAAAGTTTTAACGATTAAACTAGCCGAACCAGTTAAGTATTTTAATCATTAGTAATCAATATTCATCGTAACAATTTGAATATTAACTATACCGATAATAATAGCCCTTTTTTTATGTTAACCATATTACGAGCTTTTAACTTAACAAAATGTCTTACGTGAACTTTAAAAGTAGTGAAAATACACAATTGGGAGTTTTCATATGTAAGGGATGGTTTATTTACATTCACTTGGAGCATATGTGAAGCAAAGGGTAGAATGAAAATAAATCCTTTTCCCAAAAAAAAAAATGTGGGCTTCTTAGCTCAAAAGCCCATCCATAAAGCGGCAATTATTGGCAAAGCAAGCGTGAGAGTCCACCATCTACCCATCAAAGACTTGAGCCCGTCCGATCCACCGCAGACAAGCTTGTGATTATGGTACGTGCAAACTTGTTTCTTCCTAGAGAAAAAAAAAAAAAAACAAATTACACTCTTTACTTTTGTCCCAGTAATGTTTCACTTCTCAGGACGTGCGCTGAACTAATTACAGTAAAAGTTGCTATGAACTGACCTGTTAGAGCAAAAAGTGACAACATAATCAGCTCCTGAGCAAGTGAAAATGCTGGTGGGATCGTCATATGCATAGCTATAAGCGCTAGGACAAGCCTCCTTGAACTTCTTGGAATAGTACGTGGGTTGACAAGTTACTGGATTACCATAAACCCCTCTGCAGCAATATTCGTCCGTGTTGAACACATCGCATGCACTTCTACAAGCTATCACCTTCCCTTTGGATTTGAGAGCAAGCTCCGCTGGACAACTCGAACGGAGATCGGAATCACAACCGGCAATACTGCAGTTTCCTTTGCCATTAATTGGGGTGACAACCAACGGCAAGTTGAACCCGTCGACGAGGCTAACATCATAGAAGTCGACATTAGCTAGGGTGAATTCAGCTAATGAAGCAGGAGTTTGGCCTGAGGATCCGCACTTTAGGGTGTTGCCACAAGAGGCTGTCTGACAAGGACCGTTGCCCATTTTGTCGAACTTGCAGCCGCTTCTTCCCCATATTCGACCAGACCATCCTACTGGAGCAGTGAGGACGATAGATTGGCCTGGCTTGAGTTCGAATCCACCACCATCGAAGTTCTCACCCGGGGTTATTCCAGGCCATACAGTTTCTTTGCAGTAGTTTACTATGGTGAAGATGCGCGCAGATTCTGCATACTTCGTCCCTGGTAAGAACAAGAAATACTCGAACCAAAGTAAAGTAAGGCACAAATCTATTACTGATCCATTTTGAATAGCGCTACATAATAAACCTCGAGATATGATTTACCTGACGAAGAGATCATTAGCAGAGTGAACAGAAGTGACAAAAGCACATTATGACGTGCCATCTTGCTTGAAGGTTAATCTGCAACAAAGGGATAGAAGATTGAAAACGAGTTATTACAATATAAAGGAGGAGGTGAAGAATACGTGTGGAGGGAGAGATAGAGCAAGCAAAATAACGCATTAGTCTACTTAGGAAAACTTCTGTGCAAAGATAAATGATTCCTTTCCTAATCCTTTCATGCAAGTTTATTCAGGTTCCATATGCATTACCATTTTCCTTCACTTTCTAAGCTCCAAATATCAGAGAAGCTAGTGGATCAACGGAATCTGGAATTGTACGTAGCAACTAACTATATATTGATTTCTATCAATGTACTTCGATATCTTTAAACTTTTTGTACCTTAATCTTTTGTCTATAGTTTTAGGTGGGTGGATGCTCCGGCTCCTGGACAATTCCAACAATTTGTTTTTTCCATTCTAAGGTTTGCTACAATGGAAACTAGACGAAGTCCACTTATGTATAAAGCGGGAAGTGCATGCGTATAAATGAGAATTTTAATCTTTTACCGGACTATTATGACCTCACCTTGCCCGAATATATATCGTGTTCAGAGCATTACTTGTTTCAGGATCAAAAACTTCTCGAGGTTAAAGTCCTCACCTGATTGAAATTTAAATATAATTGAAAATTTCAAAATACTATTAGCGATATTTTAAAAATTATACCGAGCTTCAAATTAATCAAAAGAAAAGTTTAAAATTTAAAGATTCAATCAGTATTAAACTTGTTAAGATATATGTTATATCTTATTATTTAATTTTGACATTATTAAATAATTAGACCTATAAGATAATGTAACTTGAATTTAATTGGGTGATGACAGCTAGACTATAGCTTGGTGTGATTAAATAACAATTCTGATTTGATTTAGATTTAAATTTATGTGGCTGCCACACTTATAATTGTGAAAGAATTATAAACAATATGAAAGTCTATTATTATCACGTTAGTGGTATATTATGTTGGTGAGAGTCATTGTGTATTATTGGATGGTGCAGATAAAAGATAAGGGGAATTTGTTTTGTGTGTTAGTTAAGAGTTCTAGTGATGAGTAATAGCCTTCTTTTTCTTGGGATCGCCTAGGTGTTTAACTTGGCACATGCATATCATTGATCTTACAACGATAGTATAAGGTTGAGTGCTCTAAAATGAATGAGGAGAAAAATGATATGTCCAAATCTGTCTAAGAAGAAGAAACATCGAGAAAGAATCAAGGATTTGTACCCACGTGCACAAAAACGGAGTGAAGAAAAAACAAGAAATTGTACAAATTCATAATTAGTTATTGCTTTTGAAGAAACTGTTTAGGCAAAGGACAAGTCAGTTATTTTAGAAGAAGAAATCGATGACCGAGATAATGTGACGAGGAATCAGCCCAGGTTTGAAATTCTTCAAGGGACATAGGGACTGTGTACTTTACATTTTTAAAGATTTTTTTTTGTTTAAAAAATGAAACGTAAAAAAAAAGATTTGTCTTCTTTAATTCTTTAGTTTTTATGTTGCCATTATCATCCCATCTTTTTAGTTGTTTGCATTGTGAATTCTATTTGACTCCATCGAAGACTCTTCAGCTCTCTTATCAGTATCGGTCTCTCTCTCTCAGGTATCTCTCTCTCTTTTGGGTATATCTATCAATGTTTTGAATGGTGATACATTGTTATCTTGGCGTGCTTGTAATTCTTTCGCTGCACCTTATTGTTGATTCTTATGATTATGCGTTTTGATACTGTTTTGTCCTAAGGGGGAGACATCAATTTATTTTTGGTGACTGTTCCATTCAGGGGGAGGTTTCAAGGTATATGTATGTCTATTAGTCTTACTTTTTGGCATGTTTTGACCTAAATGGATAATTTTGGATGATTGGATAATTGTTCATTATTGTTTCTTTGGATGTTTCTTGAACTTCAAGAATTTGATGGATGTTCTTTTGGATGTTGATGATGGATTAAAATGGAGTTCTTTTTTTTTATCTCATGTGGATTGTGCATTTGATATTTATATGTCTAATTATCTCCTTTAGGGGGAGTTTAAAATATGTGACAAATAATGCCAAAAAGGGGAAGATTATTAAGATATATGTTATATATCTTATTATTTAATTTTAATATTATTAGACAATTAGACCTATAAAATAATGTAGTCTCAAGATTTACATTGAATTTAATTGGGTGATGACAGTTGGACTATGGTTTGGTGTGATTAAACAACAATTCTGATTTGACTTTGATTCAAATTTATATGGTTGCTACACTTATGATTATGAAAGATTTCTAAACAAAATGAAAGTCTATTATTATCACTTTGGTGGTATATTACATTAGTAAGAGTCATTGTGTACTGTTGAATGGTGGATAAAAGATAAGGAAAATTTGTTTTGTGTGTTAGTTAAGAGTTTTAGTGATGAGTAATAGCCTTCTTTTTCTTAGGATTGCCCAGGTGTTCAACTTGGCACATACATATCATGGATCTTACAACGATAGTCTTGGATTATAGGTGTGCCCTTTTTATTGTGATTTTAGTGGCTACGATGACGAATTGGTTTAGGCAACTGCATGGATATTTAAGGCCACCAACCTCTCTATTTATTGGATTTACGTTAAAGTGAACCTTGTGTGTGTGTGAATATTATTAACAGTGTAGTGGACGTTGAAAAATGTAGCCGATGTGGTTTTTGGAGTTTTGGTAATCAGCTGTTTAGTGGGCATTAATGACACACTTGAAAAACATAACTCACATTGGCTTTTGGGATTATGGCTTTAAGGGATGGGAGATAACGTTGCTGGAAGTTTTGGTGTGACTGGTGCTGGAAAAATATATAGCTGAATGTGTGCATGATAAAATCGTGCAGTGGGTGTTAATTGGGTGATAGAAAAATGTTCAGCTGAATGTGTGCATGATAAAATCATGCAGTGGGCGTTAATTGAAGATTAGAAAAACACAATTGAATGTGTGCATGTGTTCTGGGTTGATATACACTATGATTTAACTTCTGATTTTCCAGACTTGCTCTTCTGGATTTGTGAGTGAAATATACATGGTGTGTGGAATATCCCGTATGGTTTAATTGGAGTTATTGAAGTTGGGATGAATCAGTTCAACTGGTAGACAGATTTTCAGATGTATTTTGGGAAGCTGAAATATGAGGGAATTCTTTCTTTTATCTCAAGTATATCGTTATTTTGTTCTTAGTTGATTGAGTACTTGAGTTATTTTTATTAATTGTCATTTAATTAAATGTATTTTTGATAAAATCTTCTGTTGAGTTTAACACGAGTTGGTCGTGTTATTGGGTTTGAAATTCTTTCATGGAAAATTTGATTAAAAGATAGTATCAAGGGTTGAGTGGTGTCAGTTCAATAAAATCCTAGGTAAATCTACTATACTTCGATGAAAGTATTAAGATGGGTGAGGGCCCCGCAAACATAGGCAAGGTATGTCGAACTGTGTTACCAAATTTTTGGTGCTTTTTATTATTTCTTTTTTATGATTTTTGTTTAATTTTTGCTAAAAATGTCAACGGTAAAATTAGAAAGTTTGTGAAACTACTATCCCTAGGATTTTTCAAATCTATTATATAATAAACAAGAAATAAAATTATAAGAATAAGTAAATAAAATATTTTTATTGAAAAATGAAAAAAGATGATAAGTATACCTAGAAAAGGAAGTGAGGAGAAATGAGAACATAAGATGATGAAAGTAAATTGTAAAGGTGAGATTTATTATGAGTTTTGATTTTTGAAATATCATTTACGATATATATATATATATATAAGCCAACCGGTTCATTAATAAATCGACCTATTTTTATATAAACAATTTATTTAATCAAACTGAATCGAACAATTAGTCAGCTTATATTATTATGATCGAATTAATAGGTTAAGTTTGATTTTTAAAACATTGATTATTATATTTTTTATATGAACCTAAACAAGTATTTATATAAATATAAAATTATTTTAGATGAGACTACAAAACAAGTATTTGTATGCTTGAATTTTGATTAAAATTCAAAATATTATATTTAATATCAAATTGACCAATTTAATTCAACTCTATTTTAAAATTTATTTAGTATTTTTATGGAACATAAAAAATGATATTTATTCGATAAGTGTAGTATTTTAAAATAATTTATGGAAAATTTTTCTACCATTTTCATATTTGTTATTTCTTGATATTTTCTTATATCAATTTTTGTAGTGAAATTAACATGCATTTATATCAAGTTAATTTCTTTTTCTTTTTTATAAAGTGAACTTAATAAACTATTAAGACTAATTTTCATATAATTAAACTCTCTTAAAACTTGTTTCTCATTATTAAATGATTATGTCATTAGAATAGACTATAAATCATATTCTACTTGTAGGCTGATTTTAAGGTAATCATTTGTGCCTTCAAAAGATTTTATAAGCATGTCAAATCAATGGCCTATAGATGAGGAAAATATGTTGTTTTACAAGTATTGGATGTAAATCATACGTTTCATAAAATTTGAAACAATTACCGTTAATTTGAAAATAGTACCGTTTAATTTGTTTCACTCATTAAGAAAGGCACATTTATTCCACACTCAGTGGGCTAAAATGAGTTTGGATCTTAACAATATCATGAATCTATGATTTTTGGTCTTGACGTAGTTAAGGTTTGGACATCAAATTCAACCCACAAATAACATTGGGAGCCCAACAACTAACATGCTTTATTCACAATAGGTAGTTCTGAGAATGACGAGCCCACTAGTTATGCTACTTATTTCAATCACAATATTAAAAAATTCAAATTCAAATCATTCATTCGATCATAAAATTTTAAATCTTTTTATTTTTCAGTTTAATTTATTTTAATATTTTTTAATATTAAAAATTAATCAGTTTATTTATTAATCGATCAATTTTTATAAATTAATAAATTTTTAAACAAAAATAAACCAATTAATTTTTTAACAATTAAGCTTCCAAATTTTCAACAAATAAAAATAATATCTTTCAACTGTATTTTAAATTCTTTAATTTTAATTAATCTTCGTTATTTAATGTTTGGTAAAATTAGTTGTTTAGTATTAGCTGTTTATATGTAAAATGACTTATGAATACATGACTTTAAAAAAATTATAAGGGTATAAAGATTTGAATATTCTTATAGAAATTTAGATGTTTAGATATTTAATTTTAAAAAATTAAGTTTATAACTCTAATAAATAATAATAATAATAACAACAACAACAACAACAACAATAATAATCTAACATTAAATTTTCTATTAATATGAATGATGTAGCGAGCTATATTATATTAGTATTTTTTATATGATATATATAAAGTATTTTTCATATAATATGTATAAATTTTATTATTTAATAAATAAAAATGACTTATAAAGACATGAATCAAAAAAAATTATAAGGTTATGAATAAATATTTAATTTTAAAAATTTTAAAATTTTGACAATAATAAAAATAGAACAAAAATTAAAATTAACAAAAAATTTATAAATTATTCGTACATAATTCATAAGCATAATTTAGTGCGATATATGGCATAATTAATTAATTATAATTAGGCATAAATTGACTTGCAAAAATTAATTAATATATATGAAGCTTAAAGAGCCCAAAGCTATGTACGAGTGAAGCTGTTAACGTCTGGTACCTTTTCTCCCTAGCATGGATTTATGGTGAAGCAGTAGACGATTAGGCTGGTTGGTAGATTGGGTGTAATTGGTATTTTAGTTGCACATGATCAGCTGTTTATATGAAAACTCTGAAACTTTGTTTAGCAATCAGTTGGTTGTATTAGCTGTTAGCTGATTCTATCAGTTGATTTAATTAGCAGATTCTATTAGTTGTTTGGTAAAATTAGTTGTTTAGTACAATTAGCTGTTTATGTGTAAAATAATTTATGAGAATATGACTTTAAAAAAATGTAAGGATATGAATATTATATATTTTAGTATTTTGTTGGATATTCTTAGTAAAGAATAATAAATTATCTAATGAATTAATAAATTAGAGTTAAATAAAATTTTTAATCTAATCAAAATTTAATATATTTTTGTTTATGATTTATAATTTTTTGAATTATTAAATAAATAAAAAAAGTTAAAATGTTTAAATTAATTAAGACATGGAAAACAAATTTTACAAATTAATTATTATAGTTAATTGTTGGATGATGAATATGAGTGGTGTTTGAGTCTTCTGAAACAAATGGTTGGATTCTATAATTTATAAATTAACTAAATAATTTTAATAAAATAATCAATTTTTAAAATTTAAAATTTTATCTTAAATTTTTATTTTAAAAATTAAATAAAAATAAAAGTTATTTTTATTTTTATCATTTTATGTTATTTTTATAAAATTAATAATATCATAATTAAAATTAAAATTAAAATTAAAATTAAAATTTAATTTTTATTATAATAATAAATAAAATAAAAATAAAAATAAAAATCAACACAAGTTAACTGTCGTGCAAGTGTGGCCACCTCCCTCCTCCAATAGTCATAGGTTTTGGCTCTGTTTGGTAATTGATTGATTACATTAGTTGTTAACTGATAGCTGATTCTATCAACTGATTTGACTGGCGGATTGCATTAGCTGTTTGTTAGAGATGTTTGATAAAATTAGCTGTTTAGTATTAATTGTTTATGTGTAAAATGACTTCTAAGGACTTGACTTAAAAAAATATAAGGAAAACCAAATTTACCTTATTTCTGCAAATTTGATTTTTAGCCCCTCCCATTAGTCTAAGTATGTTTAGTCATGTCCAAGAGAAAAGGTTGTGTATTGGGGCTGAATGCATCAAAAAAAAAGTTATTAATTGATGTATTAATTTACATATAATTATTTTTAATAGAAGTATAATAATTTTTAAATATGTAAAGC
>JAOTIZ010000002.1:6230109-6242904 GCA_027123425.1 Erythroxylum panamense | reverse complement strand
AATTTTTTTGTTATAATAACGTTATAGTCATTAAATGACTATAACGTTATACTATAACGTTAATGACTATAACGTTAAAGCCAAACGATAAGTGTCTATATGCCAGAATTTACGGCCTTGAAGATGGATTTGGTATCTATAACGTTGGAAAGTTATAAATGAATTTACGCCGCAGGGTGTTTTAAATGACTACAACGTTATAACGTTGTAAAGTTATTTAAAGAGGGGGCTGAGGGGCCCCCTCTTATAGAGGGCCTTGGGCAGGTGCCCTGCTGGCCCTGCCCAGGGCCGGCCCTGATTATAGTAGTCCTATTGTTTAGTAGTAAGTAACTGACAAAATTGTAATTGAAATCGGAAGGACAAATATAGCAATTGACCCAAAAAATTTGTTAGCCTGTTGGTGAGGAAAAGAAAATGCTCGCGTATTCCCTCATATTGGCACATTCATCACTTTATTGAAGCTAAAAAGTAAATGATCACTTTCAGTTTATAAGATAATTTTACAAGACTTTTTTAATATGTTGCCATTATCCTCTATTATCAACTACTATTTTGGTGTTATTTATCAATTAAGCATGAAAGCGTGGTATCAAGCAATAATTTTGATATTATTTATGGTATCGAGAAACCAACTTTTAGAGTTGCATATAAACTATCACCTTGACATTTATAATATCAAGTAACCTTTTCACCTGGAGTATTGTAATTGGAATAAAATATGTTGTTAAGTTTTTGAGAGTTTTAAGTAGTAATTTTGCTGCGAGAACTGAGAAGCAAATGTTTAGAAGTTTTTTGTTGTAAATATATGTAAAATGCAAAACCAAATTTTATTATTAACTAGATATTCCAACTTGATTAGTATTTGTTTATAGTGAAATTTAAAAGAAGAATAAGGAAGAAGATCATCTATATTCAAGTGTTAAATCATTTTGGCACACATCCATTTGGTGTATTTACGATATAATGCAGCAGTATAATGTGGACAAGTAATGAAATGGGGAATGAGACGAGTTATTTAGATACATTGACCTTATATATTAGGGCATAAGAAATTGAGATCGAGATGGTACTTAAAGTAGGAATAAAGTTTGAAAGTTTAGAAATTATTTTTAATTTGTACCAAAAGCATACGAAATGTCATAGGTTTACAGTTACAATAAAGGAAGGAGAGAAAGATGATAATGGAGACCTTAAGAGTAGAACATTTACATCATAAAGGTTAGTCACACAAACCACAAAGATTGAACAAAAAAACCTAAAAGTAGTGAAAGAATTAAGTTCCATGATCGAATATATTATCAGTTAGATGAAGGTATTTTGAGCATCAAAGTTTGAAGCTATGTGTAACCACAATGTTATTATGAGTAACTTAAGGTTTATAACGCAACAATGAGTTGTCAACAATCATGTTAGACATATATTGTACATGAATAATGTAGAATTAGGTCATGAACAAATGTACAAACTATTAATATATCTTTAAATGGTTATGAAAACATAACATATTTATATAAATATTGTTTTAATCATATAGGCAAGTTAAGGAGAATGAGACGGGGAAAAGGAGACACATAAATGGTTTATAATATGTTTATTATAATGGAAAATGATAGTATGTTATTTTTAACAAAATTAACTATGATGAGGAAGGAAGGTTGAGGAATAATTTTTGGGTTGATGTAAGGAGTTGTGTAATATATGTTGAATTTGATGATATGTGTCATTTGATACTACGTATCTCATTAATAAATACCAAATATTAATTATCCTATTTTTCAGTATAAACCATCACAGAAAGTTTATTTGTTGGGTTGTGCACTATTAGAAAGTGATACCAGTGATAGTTTTTTGTTAGTTTTTTCATATATAGTTAAGGTGTATAAATGGGAATCACATAACATCATTGTTTAGAATTTCGTACCGTACCGGTCGGTACATATCGTTCCGGCCGGAAACTGGTACTGGTAAGAGTGTAGGTGGTACCGGTGAAAAATACCGGTCGGTACTGGCTAATTTCGGTTGTACCGGCTGGTATTTAAAATATCAATCAAATACCGATCGGTACCGAGAATTTTAAAAAATTGAGAGACTCTTTTGTAAAATTTTTAAAAATTTTGAAAATTTCCCTCCCTCCTACTTTTGTTTCAAAGTTTTTAAAATAATAATAAATATTTTATTACTAATAATAATTGTGTGTATTAGTTTAGTCCTATTTGGTGCCCCATAATCCATGTAACTCTATTACCACTGACCTCTTCCACTTGATCCTCCTTTATTCTCAATGTTCGCTGGTCTGGATCAAATCAACCATACAACCAATAGTTGATATCCCTTCTCACCCTAAACCTTTATATCTCTTAAAGTTCATAAAATTCTACACTGGTAACCCATGTCACATCCTTAAGAGTAGGGCTTTACATTAATTTGAAGACCTTTTTTTTTTTTTTGAAAATTTGGTTCAGCGCTTCTAGCGCATATTATTAAAATCTGCCATAAGAGTGTCGTACAGAAAAATCGGAGGGCATACCCCCCATGAAAGACCAGACATAGAACCAGCCGCTCTAGCACATCTATGGGCCACCTGATTCGCTGATCTATAAATAAATAAGTAATCAACCATATTTAGGTCTCTAAGTAGAGCCTTACAATCATCAATGATACCCTGGAAAATAGATGATCCAACTGCCATATTTGCATTTAAAGCATGTGTGACCACCTGACAGTCTGTCTCTATAGTAACCCCTTGATATTGTAAAGTTTTAATCCAGCTTAAAGCTTCTCTGAAACAAAGTGCCTCTCCTATTGTTGGGTCTCCATTACCGTTGCATTGAACAATTTTTCCAGCCTCACACAATCCCTGAGAATTTCGTAGAATCATGCCAAGGCCAAAACTTCGATCTTCCAGCACTGCTACGTCAACATTACATTTATATCTTCCCGTCGCCGGTGCCGTCCAAGCCTTCCTCCTCCTAGTAGTTGCATGTTGCGTCTCAATGTTGTCATGAGCAGCTGTCCATTGTTGTAAGACTGACACCGCTCGATGAATCACGTCAGTCGATAGTTCACGAACCTGCTGCCAAAGTAATAGATTCCTACTATGCCATAAACTCCAAATTAGCATCACCAACTCTTGTTTTTGCGACACCGTACCTGCACAAATAAGACCAGATAGCCAAAGCTTAAAATTAGTGATTGGCTCCCACCCCAAGCCCGATGATAGCCAAACTGCTTGTGCTAAACCACAATCATGAAACAAATGGCCTTCCGTCTCAGGAAACCCACCACACACAATACAAAGCTCAGAAACCCCCACTCGTCGCTTCTGCAAATTAACGTTACATGGAAGGCAACCCCTCAGAACTCTCCACAATAAAAACTTGACTTTTGCGGGGACTTTAACTCGCCATAACTGTTCCCAGAAATCGTCAGCAAGATAAAACTGTTGTCCTTCTTCTTCCATAGCCATCCTGTAACCCTCTTTCACTTTATAAACACCATGACGATTCTGAGTCCAATACCACACATCTGCCCGCGGTCTCAACGGCAAAGGTATCTGCAGAATTAATTCAGCATCCCTGCGGTGGAAGTTCCTATCAATCACTTCAGCATTCCACTTACCATCATCAATCAAATCGGCCACCATTTCAATATTATCAACAAAACTATCTGTCAACACATATGGACCGTCGGCAACCAACCATGGGTCTTCCTTAATCCTTGTTGTCAGACCATTGCCAATACGTCGTTTGCATCCTGCCAATAAAACTGTTCTACCAGCGCACACTCCTCGCCATATCTGACTAGGATTAGTTCCAATAGCTGCTGAGAAAAAATCAGCGTGTGGAAAGTACCTATGTTTCAGCGTTCTTGCCATCAATGAATTTGGATACTGAAGTATCCTCCATCCCTGTTTAGCAAGGAGCGCCACATTAAACTGCCTTACATCTCTGTAACCGAGCCCCCCTTTGATCTTTGGAACCACCATTTTCTTCCAACGCAGCCAATGTATCGAACCCTTCTGATTATTATCCCAAAAAAATGAGTTCATGACATTTTCTAAATCCTTGCAGATATCCAAAGGAAGCAGAAATAGTGACATAACAAAGTTAGGCATGGCTTGTGCCACCGTTCGAAGCAGAACATCCTTCCCAGCTTTGGACAACATCTTTGCCTTCCATCCTTGTATCCTTTTAGTAAGCTTCTCAACAACATAATGAAAGACATGCCTCTTATCCCTCCCTATTATTGATGGCATACCCAAGTAAGTACCATGTGTGTCAGCTGCCTGTACTCCTAATATATCACAAACCGAATCCCTTTTTGCTTGTGGTGTACACGGTGTAAAAATTACAGAAGATTTGGACAGATTTATCTTCTGTCCGGATGCCTCTTCATAAGCTAATAAACATTCTTTTAACACCCTTGCTTCTTCTTCATTAGCTTTAGTAAAGAACAACGCATCGTCTGCAAAGAAAAGATGCGAAATCGAAGGAGCCCCTCTACAAGCTTGTGCACCATGTATCCTTCCCCGCGCCTGTAATTTAGACAGCATTTGAGACAACCCATCTGCACATATGATAAACAAATAGGGTGACAAAGGATCACCCTGTCTTAAGCCCCTCTCCGGTATTATTGGACCATATTCCTCCACCCCCCGCACAAAAATATAGGAAACTGACGTTACTATATGCATTATCTTTGATACCCATTGTTCACAAAATCCAAGTCGCAACATAATAAGCTTCAAATAATACCAGTCTATACGATCGTATGCCTTGCTCATGTCGGTTTTAAGAGACAAAAAACCCGTAAGCCCTTGATTCTTTCTTTTCATAGAATGGAACAACTCATAAGCAACTATAATACTGTCTGTGATTAATCTGTTTGGAATAAAAGCACTTTGCGATTCTGAAATAATCTCTGGCAGTAGATGTTTTAAACGGTTGGCCAAAACTTTACAGACAATTCTATCCACCACATTGCTTAAGGAGATAGGACGTAAATCAGCCACCACCTCCGGTGTTTTCTTCTTCGGTATCAAGATTACATTAGTCAAATTATTTCCAGGCATCGGTCCATTCCCATTGAGACAATCTAAACAAGCAGCAGTCACATCAGCCCCTACAATATCCCAATATTTTTGGAAAAAACCCGGATTCAAGCCATCGGGTCCCGGCGATTTATCAGGATGCATGGAAAAAATCGCCATCCTTACTTCCTCCGAAGTAAAAGTTGCCATCAAACTCTCATTATGCCGAGCTGTCACTCGGGAATTAACATATCTCAGCACCGGTTGTGTATCACCACCCTCCTCCGTAAACAATTGTTTGTAGTAATCAGTAATCAGTCCCGACAATCCAGAATCCCAATCAACCCACTCACCATTACCATTTTTTAATCTACTGAACATATTCTTTTTCCGTCTATGAGAGGCCATTGCATGAAAGTACTTCGTATTAGCGTCCCCATGTGCTAGCCAAAATTGCTTGGATCGTTGCTTCCAATATAACTCCTTCTGCAAAAGCAAGCGACTATACTGCTGTTCAACCCTTTGAAGCTCATCTCTGTCGAAAAAAGTTTGCCGTCTCAACCAATTCATTCTCCGTTTTACTTCTGTTAATTGGGTTCGAAATTCTTGATGAAGAGACTTCACCCAGTTCTGTATCGTTTGAGAGCAGTGCCGAATTCTATGCTCCAAAGTTTGACTACCTGGGACTGTCCAACCCGTCTCCACAACACTCTTACAATCCACTTCCAAAGACCAAGAATTTTCAAATCGAAATTTCTTAGGTACAAACTTCTGAATCGTCACCCCAATATGTAGAAAAATAGGGAGATGATCAGATTCACTAGTCTCTAAGACGTGTAATTTTGCCAATGGAAATTTGACTTTCCATGCACTACTCGCCACTGCACGATCCAAACGTTCTCTTGTTAAATCTGTTCTACCATTATCCCACGTAAAGAGTGGTCCCTCATAACCCAAATCATATACCTGACAATCAGCCAGAGTCTGCCTAAATCCAGATAATAACCACTGAGGATGCATTGTTGAACTTTGCTTTTCTGAGGCATAACAAATATCATTAAAATCGCCGATCATACACCATGGCAAATTGGACTGATCTTTTAAATTTCGAAGCAAATCCCACCCTATTCTGCGTTGGCAAGTTCTTGAGTACCCATAGTAGCCTGTCAAACGCCATCCATTACACCCTTCTAACTGGACTTCGACATCAATATGGTGTTGCGAATAACTCAACAATCGAACACTGTTTTCCATCTTCCAAAACAAGGCAATCCCCCCTCCTATACCAACTGGATCCACCGCAAAACCACCAGCTAATCCCAGCTCCTGCCGTATTTTAAACATCCGTTCCTTCTTTATTTTTGTTTCAATTAAAAAAATAAATTTGGGCTTCTTTGATATTATCAACTCGTTAAGCTCCCTTACTGTCTCTTGGTTCCCAAGCCCTCGACAGTTCCAGCTCAAAGTACTCATATTTCTGGGTGGGCTCGATCCTCGTAGCCCACCTGTTCTAGGTTTTTTGAACCCGAATCAATTGTCTCTGGAATAACATCATCTTCCATTAAATCGACATCCAAATTGGAAATTTCCTTGTCAGTACGACGACGTTTGGGGTCAATGATTTGGATAATATTTCCCGGCAGAATAGGAAAATCCTTAACTCCTCCATCCTTATTCAAACCACTTTGACTTGCCAAATTCATGGGATTATCTCCCTGATTTGTAGGGATAGGAATATGATTTTCCTTATCTCTCCAATCTCCTCCTGAATTCTGACGCCCCTGAGAAGCATTTCCGGCATTGTTGACAGCCGCCGTATCTTCTGCCTTCACCGCCTGCAATATATCCCATTCTGAGCGTAGCCATTTAGAGCCCAAATGTTTAACTTCACGTCCCTCCGCCTTCAACCAAGCACCATAGGGATAACGATCGCGAGGTATCCTCGGTAAATCATACAATAATGTACAATTTCTATCCCCATGTCCAATTAGGCCACAAAAATAACAAAAAGTATTCAACCTTTCATACTTGAATGTGAAACACACATCAGAACAATTCGGTCGCTTGATAATCAGATTTCTTTTGATTGGTTGACGGACATCCATCAACACCCGAACACGCAAATAATCTCTCCATATCAACATATAATTTCTGGGATCAGACGCAACATATTCACCCAAATAATTACCTGTATCACGCACCACCTGTTCTGAACGATAACCACTTGGGACATCATGGATTTGAACCCATAATAGCAATTTTGTTAACTCCACCCTCTTAGGATTTTCATGTGGCTGGAGTTCATGAAGCAATAGTGGTATTTGTTGATAATTCCATGGTCCGCCGTCCATCACCTTCTCCACGTCCATAACATGGAAAAACTGAAATAAATAGCAGTTATTACCAAGCTCCTTCACCATAATACCTTTCCCTGGTTGCCATATACTCGCCATCATATTTTTGAATATTGGAAAGTTAATCACCTTTTCCGTTAATAGACGACCAACAATACAATTACTCCACCTAACCTCCGCTTCACCTTGCTGTTGTCCATCATTAGGATTCTCATACGATATTACACCATCATTGAGGCCAATATTCAATCGCCTGAAAACTTCATTTACCAATCTATCCTCCTCACTACCCATAGAATAGGAAAAAGGAGACAAGACGAATAAAGAAAGAAAAGAGGTAGAAGAGATCTGAAGAAAGAGATCTAGATGAAATGGAAAAGAAAGAAGAAACTTGTTACGAAGAACAAGAGTAAAAAACTCTCGACATTGAGAGTAGTTCCATAATCAAATTTATTTCACCACTCATAATCAAATATTGGTGATAATTAACCACCAAATTGTATTAATTTAGTTTAATTTGGCCTAAATTTCATAACTTATTATTAATGCTCCCACTTTTCTAACTTGTCATACAAGCAATAACTTCATCTTTAATCTATTATTTTAAGTTTTAAGTAAAAATATCACGTTATCATCAAATAATAATTTTAATAAGATGGTTATCTATTACCTTCCTTTTGGCCTTCATGACCTTCTTCTTTCCTCTTATGATGCTCTACTTACAGCCTTATCCTTATTTTATAGACTCTGATAATAAAAACAAAATGTTAGCCACACCAAATCAAATATTGTTACTGGGCATAACATCATAAAAACCAATGTGTATACGCTAATAAATCATTACCTTGCTAGGCTATAAGCTACAAGTTCTTATCTAATAACATGAAAAACATAAAACCAATAATAATATATTGTCTCCACTACTCTACCTCACTAACCTTGTCATTTTAAACAGGCTCAACACCTTATAAATGATTTCTAAATATATGTATAAACATATATGTTAGACATATAAAATATGAACATATAAACTCCATTAAAAAAAAGAGGAATATTGGAGCAATATTGTCTACTTGTTATGTATATTTTCAGTTGTTCATTATAGAGGTGTATAAAACATAGTGGGCTTAAATAATTAATAAAGATTTAGGTTGTTTGGTCCTAGATTCTACTCAATACTAAGAAATGAAGGAAGAAGATGCTCTATATTACTAGAAACTTAAAATAATGATTCTTACATTGATTCCCACCTAGTAGTAAATAGCATGTAGGAGTCATTATTTGAAGCTTCTTTGTAGTATGGAGCATCTTCTTCCTTCATTTCTTAGTATCAAGTAGAATCTAAGATTTAGACAAAGAAAATTACATTATTACCCTAAAAATGTGACTTAGAATAATAGATGCAATCTAATATGCAACCATGTAACAGTGTGTGTTCTTATCAATTCCCATTCCAAAAGTATAACATAAACACAATTGACCATATAATCATGTATTTAATTGTTTCTAACATGAACTTTTGTAGACATGATTTGATATACAACATATACTAATCTATGTCCTTCATATTATCCCTACAGTAATTCAAACAAGAACATGGTTGACCATAAAAGTGTATCATTAATTATGTCCAATAAAGTCTTAATTAACATGGTTTGGTATATAAGCTTGTAGTAAAATGTGTCCTTTCAAAAATTCTAGTAAGAACGTGATTTAACACATGGGTCTACAATTAATTGTGCCAAAAAAAACAAATGGAAACATTATGGTGCACGAATGTGTAGTAATATGTGTTATTCATTTTTTTCTTTCGAAAGTTCTAATAAGAAAACAATTAATCACATTGATGTTTTGTTTAGTTAATCGTGTCTAGCAAAACCTTAAATAGAAATGGTTTGATACGCAAGTGTATAACAATCCATATCTTTCACAGTTTGCCTTTAGATAATTGTAAATGTTACTTATTTGTGATAATGATGATTTTACATAATATGAGATGTAAATAGTCATAAAATAGTGTGCATTGATTCTTATTATTGTTTACACTCAAACATAGTATTCTTATTTTTTTCACTAAAGGTGACACTTAATTTTAATTCATTATAGTAATTTTTGAACATAAATATGGTATAAAATATACTAAATTCTATTATAGTTTATATGGTGACATAGTGTTCATTGTACTCGTTTATTATATACTTATTTTAAAGTGTAAGTATTGCTTATGTATAATGAATAACAACACTTTTTTTTGGTAAATGCATGTGGTATGGAATATATATAGTTATAAGATAGCATGAATTGATACTTAGTATTATTTGTACTCTGTTATGTTATTATCATTTTTTTTTACTTAAAATCTTATTTTCCAAATTGCATCATAATAATTTTTATGCACAACAATAATATTGAATGGTGCTAGCATATTTTATATTAAGAAGTGATACTTTTTTTTAATCAATCATTATATTCCAAATTTACAATTTACATGTTACTTTTCTATAATGAATTATGGTACTTCTATAATTACCCAATGGATGGAATGTGTAGTCATAGCATATTATGGTGCTTCACTGAAGTTGTTGCTTATTTTTAATGCATTATGATAATTTTTTACATTATAACAATATTGAATGTACTGAGTCCTAGTATGATTCCTATTGATATATGATAGTCTTTCCACTCAATCATTATATTCTTATTTCAAAGTGTAATTGTTACTTATATATCTGTAATGTATTTTTTAAACAAAGGAGTAGTATTAGATATACAGTATTATTACAATATGTATTGAGGTAGAATATCTTTGGTACTCAACTTCTCCATTATTTAGGAGTAAGGTTATGTACTATCGGATCTCTCAAAATTTCGTATTTCAACATAATTTTTACTAAATTACTGTTATTTTCGTTGTTATATTCTTTTTATAGGATGATGAAATGAACATGTACTTTGCATAATATTTTTCATTAACAATCTTCAAAGATGATGGTAAAAGATGGATTCGGGATAGGTCAGGAGTTGTTCCTGTTGTATGAATTCAAAATCAATTATTGGACTTCTGTGTTTGTATTTTATCCTTAATTATAAGAACATAGAATCAGAAACATCAAGTGCAGACCAACTAATAGACCATAGGAAATAATACAAATAATCTTTGTATGCTTGGAAGTTGTAACCTTGTGGAAGGAGGAATCAAATCCTAAAACAGTGGAAGTCCGAATCGAATCTGCCGATGAGGATAAGTTACAACACATGTGTGGGTCTGGACGATCATTTCTGACAGTATAACGCACGTCATGTTTGTCGATCTGCATGTGTCACCGAGTGGTTGGATTCTTTTGACATTAGGTATGCTGTTTCCTGAGACATAGAATCTGCTGATGCAGCTGGAGTTGCGGGCTCATAACGTTTGCTTGCTTACCTTTCCCCAGTTCACTTCGAGCTTTAATGAAAGGGCCAATCCAGTCATCCATTAGCATGTAAATAACAGTGGCATACACCTCTGCAAATGCTGACGCTTCTTTTCTTCCGTTTGATGAAGAATTTGGCCATTATGACCGTGATTTGCTCAACAATAACTTTATATATTTTAATTGGCTAGATCCATGGGTATAAATTTCAAAGAATACGGTACAGGGTAAAGGGAACGAAGGTAGAATAGTGTGCAGGTAATTTCCTGAAAGGTATGCATGTTTTTTCTGTGTGTGAATAACGCCAATGCACTTTACTGAGGAAGAAAAAGCATGAAGTGACATGCACAAACAGAGAAAAGTTGGTCTTCCTTGGTCCGCAGAGAAAGAAGAGTAAAGAAAAGAGGCGAAAGATGGAAGGATATGAAAGCTGGCGAAAGATGAAAGGATATGAAAGCTGACAAGTTTAGTTTTGAGGGGTTGGTCAAAGGGGTACGTGGAAGCTTCTTCTAAGAGAGTTCATAAGGCTGCCGCTGATGGGTCCAGAAAATGCATCCACCATTTTTAGGAGCAAAGATGCTCTGACTTTCGAGACGTAGGTAATGGTCTGTCAAGGAGCAACCTTTGTCAAAAAGCTTGTGATCATTTCCTCATAAAGTATACAGCAGGTTCTGGCTTTCACTGTAACGCCCATTCGTAGACAGCAAGAAGTAAGGAGGCACAAAACCCTCCGAGTACGCAACGTCGAAGTTCGTCAATCGTCATACAGTAGCAATAGGTAAATGTTCCAAAGCTGCCGGAGGATGAAAATCATCTTGAGAGTGTTAATCACAAATTTCCAAAATGCGACCTCTTTTTTTCTTTTTTAATTAAATATAATTAAAGAATAATTAATTAATTATCATACGGATTAAAAAATAATTAATTATAATTGATTAATTAGTTACAATATAATTAATTAATTATATTTTCTTTTTTAGCAATTAAATATAATTAATTAAAATATATTAAAATTTGATGTGAAATAAAGTTTTAATAAAATTTTATTTCTGAGTATTTTTAAGAATCTAACTATTATCAATATTAATGTTAATTATTCATTCTTCTTAACCAACCATTATAATTATAATTATAATAATTATATTCATTTTTATTTTACACTATATTCATTTTTATTTCTATTATTATTCTTACAGGTGAACTAACCACTCCCTAGGTTTATTGCGAGTTTTTAAAACAATTAATTAATTGTTAATTATTAATTTTTAAGTTTATGATATCTTTTACATCTTTCGATTCTAAACATAGGATGTCACATTCAAATTTTTCATATTTTGAGAAACACACTCTATAATCCACGCGTAAAGTAATTTAAATTTCAAATTAAAAACCTATATGCGAGACCATGAGTATATCATTATAAGCGTTTCTTGATAGCGATTATCGAATAGGAAGCCAGAGCACAAAAACTGAAGTGGAGTTGGACTTTGTTTTCAAATTTGGGCCCAATAAAAGAAATTCGAACCTTCTATTATAGACACTTCTTTAAAAGGCTTTAAAGTTATCACGGCCCAATGAGATTTATAGAAATCATGGCCCGTAAGGTGCCAAATGCGCATAAATCCATGAACTTTCTCCACCTAAAGAAATGCGTTCATGCCAAAACTTTAGATAAATTAAGGGGATGATTGTTCCTATTTTTATTTTTTATTTATTTTTATTTTAAAATTTAGTGAAAATTTTGTTTGTTTAAATTTTTATTTTTCTTTTTGGTTTTAATTTTTTCCGATTTTTAAAATTTATGAAAACTATAAAAAGTAATTTTTGTTTTCTATTTCTTTTTTTCATAATCTAGTTCATTATCATTTAAATATATATTATTTAATTATTTATTTTTAATAAAATTTTCAAATAATTTAATTCAAAATTATATTTATATATTTAATAAATTTATATTTATTATTAATAAAATTATGAATAATTTAATTTTATTTAATTT
>JAOTIZ010000002.1:6204761-6221358 GCA_027123425.1 Erythroxylum panamense | reverse complement strand
AACCGGTTGGATCCTTTGGGTTCTGTACATATGTTAGATTTTTGAAAAAAAGGTAGGTTTTACTTTTGAAAAAAAAATAAAAAATGCATTATTTTAGAAAGAAAAAAAGAAAAAAAAATTCATTGAACCAGTGACTAACCGGTCCGATCAATCTCGATTTAACCGGTCTATTTACCGGTTCTTATCGATTCGCACTAGTTTAATTAGGGACTGATTTTTAAAAATCACCCAAACCAAATAACCTATCGGTCACTAATAAAACTAACCGATCCAGTCCGAGCTTCAAGAGCATGCATTCATGCTATCTAAGATAGTGAAGAATACATAGAGGAGACCAAATGAAAGAGACAAAACGAGACACTGTAAAGATTGTTTGTTTGTTTGGACTTTGCATACTGAATTCAAACGTAAGACTAAAACTTCAAATCCGGCTCCAATCTTATTGGAAGCAGGATTGGAGTAGAAATTTTTAAAATTGGTTGTAATATACACATGGTTAAATATATATTTTATAACGTGTGGAGCCATTATGGTTAAGTATTTTTTGATATTATGAATTTTTAAATAAATTATTTTGCAAACTAAATAATTGTTAAAAATATTTAAAGAATTTCATAATTTATTCTAGATCAAAATTAACGTATGTTTGAATTAAATAATGAAATACAAATAAAAAATTAAATATTTAACATTTTAAGAACTAAAACTTTCGTAATACCGAGGCACCTTGAAGGTCCATTTGGACCACACGAAGAGGCTAATCTTTGATTCTATCCCAACACATTTTCTTTAAGCAGGACCACGACTAAGGATAAAAAGTTAGGGCATATTGTGGGAAGCGTAATCCTATTCGAACAAGTTGGATAAGAATAAAATTCCAAAGAGCAACTGTAAATAACAGTTTTTACTTTTAATTCTACGAAAGACATTCGCTAAAACTAGAAAATGGAAGATGGCGTGTCGACTCGACTGTCCAAAGCTGAACAGTAAAAGAAAGCGAGAAAGGGTAAAAGAGTGAAAAAAAAGAATGGGCCCCTGGAAACATGCCAAGTGCACAACTGGAGGCGGCACACGAGTACACATATCTACCCCAGGACAAAAACGTCCCCTCTTGCCTGCAAAAGACGCGAATTTCTCTCTCCCTTCCACACCGAAATCAAACTTACACGGGAAAAAAAGAAAAAGAAAAAGAAAACAAAGGCCAGTGGAGAAAATCGAAGGAAAAAACGACGCAAGAAAACGAAAAAGAGAAACCACCTCGTGAAAACGGATCCACAGCAGCGCGAACCAGGGCAATCGAAACCCTATCCCTAGCCGCGACTCCCTTTTTTTGTATATTGTCATCCTCCTGCGTGCGTCTGTGAAAGCTAGGGGACCAGCGAAATTATTTGGTGAACTATTAGGGTTAGGGTTAGGGTTAGGTGGGAAATTGGGCCTTTTTAAAAAATTTTTACGTGGGGATTTGAAGCGGAGTTGGGACTGTTAGTAACGGTTGGGTTTTTATGATGGAGTGCAAAGGAGGTGGTGCTGGCGGTGGACGGTGTCGGTGATGACCAGAGGCCGATGTCACCGACGGACTAAGATGATGGGGAGGGCTCCTGATGGAGGTTGCGGCACTGACGAGAGGCGTTGCCGCCCTAGGGTTCCGGCGTCCAAGTCACCGGAGACTCAAATGGACCGACCACCGGCTACGAGTAAGAAACCAGTTTCATTAGACATTGATTTATTGGCTCAGGCTCGTAAAGCCTTATGTGAGCGCTCGCCATTTGATGTCCCTGAGGACGCGTCTGGGTCTATTAATGCGAATGTTTCGACTGTCACTACTTTGCCTAGTGGATTGGCCAGTTTGCTGAAGCAATCCGATGGTAGGAAAAGGCATAAGAGGTCGCATTCTGGTGCAGAGAAGAAGTCTTCGAGAGCTAGTGAGCGGTCCAAGGGAGGTAATATTTGGGTTGAAACGGAAGAGTACTTTAGGGACTTAGCATTGGCGGATATTGATGCTTTATCTGAAATATCTTCCTTGTTTAGGACTTTAGATGCTAGTAATTGTTTTTTATTTCCGTATAAAGAGAACAAGAAAAATGGTAAACCTTACCTATTGGAAAACTTGGATAATGCGAGTAATGACATGCATATTCGGGATCAGAGTAATGAGAAAGCTGACTCGGTTCCAAGTACCGAGGATGTGGATACTGAAACTAAAGCAACTTGTGGAAATGAAAGTAATGGAGTTCAGCCAAGGGATAGCGTGAAGCTGGAGGAAGAGCACCTTGTGGAAATTGACAGTATGGGAGCAGAAACTGACGGGGCCAAAGTCCTGCCTTCGGATGAAGGAAGGGTGCTCTCTGACTTGGATTTATCTAGTGGTTTAGGGTGGCTTTTAGGTTGTAGGAATAGAATTGTACTAACTTCAGAGCGTCCATCCAAAAAGCGAAAACTTTTAGGCACAGATGCTGGGTTGGATAAGGTTTTGATTGCTTATCCTTGTGAAGGGAACTCAACTTTGTGTGATTTTTGTTGCAAGGGTGAGGTGGGTAATGATGCAAGCAGGCTAATTGTTTGCAGTTCATGTAAGGTTGCAGTTCATCGCAAGTGTTATGGAGTGCAAGGAAATGTGAATGAGTCTTGGTTATGTTCTTGGTGTAAGCAGAGGCCTGAAGGAAGCGATTCTGTGAAACATCCTTGTGTGCTTTGTCCAACACAGGGTGGTGCTCTGAAACCAGTCAGTACTGAAAATGGTGACTCTGGTGTGGGGTTTGCTCACTTGTTTTGCTCTCAATGGATGCCTGAGGTCTACATAGGTGATCTGATAAGTATGGAGCCTATTCTGAATGTCAGCAACTTGAAGGAAACAAGGAGGAAGTTGATTTGTACTATATGCAAGATGAAATTTGGTGCATGTATCAGGTGCAGTCATGGTATGTGTTGTTGCTTCGTGTCCTTATTTTTCAGTCTTACACTGGATTAGACTATGTTGGAAATAGTGCATCACTTTGGTTGCAGAACCAGGATCTAACTAGAGGTTCATTATTGAATTTGTAATTCTTGTCCAAACTTCTTCTGTGTAATTTTTGAGGAGGTCGAGGGGAACTTTTATTTTATAGCCTCCTTCAGCTCTCTCATTTTGTATTTGATTGAAAAGTATGAGTGCTGGTTATGGAAAGGAAAAACATTTTCAGATGTATGCAGGTTTAATTGCACAATCTGATCTCTCACACTCCTTGATTATGCACTTGTGTTGTCTCTATGTACCATTCTTACTCGGTAGGAATTATTTTATTGTCAGATCTCAACAAGGATAAGGCCTTTCATTTGGTGGGGCTATGAGCTTTTCAAGTTTTTATGTTTTGTTGGTACAGATGTCATAAACTTGCCATATCTGAATTTGCGTGTTCTTCTTTTCTTATTTTGTTGGATCACTATGTTGGACCAATGATTTTTTATCTGAATGCTTAGTAATGGCTCCCTACGTATAGCTGGTCACTAGTTCACTAAGTGGGTGCAGAATAGATGACCTCTCATTATTTTCATTTTTTCTCGAAAAAGATAGTACCATTGTTTGAAAATATAGATATTGAAAATGGAGGCTTGAAGGTTGGGGCCTGAAACTGACAAAATGGAAATTGAATTTCTTCCAATTGGCATGTGGTTACTGTTTTCACTTGTTGTTGAAGCAGTTATACTATATGTAAAGTACTGGAGCATCTGCCAATCTTGTCCTCATTTTCTGTGCAAGCTCAATACATACGATGACTCTGCAACACTATGTAAAGCATTGGGAAACTATACATCTGTTCTATATTGTCTAGTTAATTGTTCTCTTGAGTAGAAATCAAGGATGCTTTACTTCTATTGAATCTGCCGTGAGGGGGAGTTCATGGGAGTTTGCAGTTCAACAAACCTGAAAGTGTTGTTGATATTAATGGTCAGCAATAAGCACTATCTTGTGATTTGGGTTCGGTGAATATAATACGTGGGCACCCAACTTATCTATGCATTAAATATGAGGCTACTAAATTTGATGCTCTTTTAAAGTTTTATTACTATTTGCAGGAATTTACTGCAGATGGAGCAAGTTAAATTAATTTGTAAAAAGTTCTTCCTGTTGCTTATGCAATTAAGTGATGCACTGAAGTGTGGCTTTGGTTCCATTTCTTTTGTATGATACTATTAATTTACGCACCCCTCTCTCTCCCCCCTAACTCTCGCTTCCTCTCTGGCTTAGAATTGGGTTGTTAAGTATGTGAATCACATGTTTCCATTGATTATAACTCGTTGCATTCAACATTTAGGTGCTTGTCGAGCTACTTTTCATCCTATATGTGCAAGAGAGGCTAGACAGCGAATGGAGGTTTGGGGAAAATACGGATGTGACAATGTAAGTCATTTTCCTGTTCTTCACTCTTTTGCTTGTATTGGTGCAATTGGTCACACTCTTTATTTATTGATTTTATGCTGTGATCTGCCGCAAGTGTCTCTGATTAGAGCTCTTGTCCTTTCTGTTTCATTGTTGTCCCTGCCTTAACATTTCTTTTGCAGGTTGAGTTACGGGCATTTTGTGCAAAGCACTCAGAAGTCATTGATGGTAGGACCTTTTCTTCCGTAGAAGATCCTTTGACATCTATCGGCAATGACTTGTCTGTTGCCAATTCAGTGACTTTGTCAACAGACAAAGAGTGCAGGTCGAATATTAGCCAAAACCGAGGTGATGCTACTGCGAATGCAGACATTCTAGATAGCAATGCTGGCAAAGCTAATGATAGGGAATTGCATGAAACAGGAGTGTCTGATTGTACATCGAATACTGTGCATATGTCTGAAATTGGCGAGCATCAAAATAGGATTGGGATGTTTGAGAACTCTTCTGAATTGAAAAATCTTGCATTGGCTTTGAGGAAGGTAGTTGGGGGTACTTTGTTGGATGCTTGCAACAAAGTTATCTTATCCTAATTAATTACCTTTTCTTTAGTTGTAATCTTAGTATTGTTTTTACTAAGATTTTGTGTCTCATTCATGTTTATGTAGTTAATTGATCGAGGAAAAGTTAATATGAAAGATGTAGCATCAGAGCTTGAGATCTCACCTGAAAGACTAGTTTCAACTCTTGCTGTAAAGCTCAAAACGAATAGTTCCTCTTATCTCTTTTTGTTGATAACTCTTATCAGTGCTTTTCCCTGACCGCAGACCTTTTTTCTGCAGGAAGATAGTTTAGTTCCTGATTTGCGAAGCAAAATAGGAAAGTGGTTTGAAAATCATGCTTTTATGGGTACTTTACATAATCTTCTGAAAGTTAAACGAGATTGCATTATTTTATTAGAGTCTGAGATGAGATGAGATGAGCTGATATTTCTAAATGGTATAAAAATGTCAGAGTCTGATATCCCAGATGCCGTTGCTGTGAAGTCAGTTCCTCCTCGAAGAAGGACCAAAAGCAGTATTAAGATTTTGAGGGGAAGCAGGGTAATTTGCTCATCGGAAGAAAGTTTGATTGACAATGGGGTAGAGATGGATGAGTCCAAAGTGGACGGATCCCTATCTAAGGAACCAGAAAATAATACTCAATCTTCAGTTCCTGATTCCATTGAGGAGGTAATTAGTCTTACCATAATGTAATTGATAGAACACTACCTCAAGAATGTTATTTGTTGTTTGTCAAGCCTTATACTGAAATTTGAAGATAAGTTTTCTGTTTGTCTCATTAATTTCATTTGTGGAGGAGTCAAAATTTATGATTTGTTTATTTCCGTTGCATATTATTATGGCAGCATGTTAAGAGTGTTAATGGGTTTTTTGTTCGATATTGCAATATGAATAGTAGCATTTGCTAGTTTGCTTAGTATGACTTGCTGTGTCACAGTTGTTTGATTTTCTAATTGGACATGGATATATATCTGGTCAGTGTTATATTACAACTGGTGTATTTGCATCTAGTCTATCATGTTCAGTGAAGGGTTGATATTCTTGTAGGCGAGAGAAAATCTTGAGTTGGTTAATTAGTAACAAATGGTTATATAGAATCAAAGTCTTATGTTTCTTTTTTTTTCCCTTTCTCTCTGATGATTTTGAATCTCAATGCTATATTCTCCGAATGAATTCTGTGGACAATGTGTGGTATTGGCTCCGGTTACTATTTTCATAGTTGCAGTTAGCTTCCATGTACTTTGGTTCTCACTCTAATGAGTATTGCTGTTGGCGAGAGTGGAGGGATCTGTGTAACTTTTATTTTCCTTCGTACCATTGCAAAGATTGTAGACAAATTTAACAGTACCTCAAGGCTTTTTTGTTTTGCGTATCTGCACTAACTTCTTGACCTAATCTTCTTCTGGATATATTTTGATTTTGTTATTTCCAGATTTTCAGTTTAGTTGGATTTCATTAGACTGATGTGCATGCTTGTAATCTTCTTTTTTTGTTGTTTATTTGTAGAGATTAATCAATGTAGATGGGCTTTCAGACTCTTCACTAGTTAACTTTTCTGCAGGTACTCTTTTCCTGATTAATTTTGTGGAGTTAATACTCTTTCTAAGGAAATTTTCAAGTATCTGGTGGTGTATACTTTTCGGTATTGCTTTTTCTTGCATACATGTGAGAGCATAGATTGAGTTGATATATCTTGTAGGAAATTTTCAACCAAATAAAAATCTTGTAGTGATTAGGGGGGATTAGATACTTGAGATTGTTTTGTGGTCCTCAGACAATAGGATATTCTATTATGAGTTTAGGTGTCAATAGTTCTGGTGTTTGCTTAGTCATGCGCCTAAACATCAGAATGGCTAGGGTTTGAGTCCAATGCAAAATTGTGAGGTTGATTATGCTATCTTGATTCTAATTCCATGTCATATAGTACCATGTAACATCTTGTGTTACTTTGTTTATGGTTATATACATTTCATAGGCTGTTCGAATGATCCTTCGCATGATAGTGTTTATGAAAAGATTGAGTCGGGGCCTGAAGCTGTTCCTGAGCAGCGTGAATCAGTTATGCCAGATCAGGGGAATCTCATCTCTTCTGATATGAAGCCACTAATCCCTGATTTAATGTAAGCTTGGTAACGTGAATTCCTTTGTCTTTCGCATTTTATCAGGTTCTTCTATGATGCTTATTCAAATCACTGAGGGATACAGTGTTGAAATTGTGCTTGATTAGAGTTGTCTGGTGGCCTTGTTTTTTTTGCTTCAGGAGAACAGGAGCAAGTTCTGGTCATTATGTCCGCCCATCTATTTGTGAGGAGCTGCCACATTTGCAGTCTGAGCTGCTTTCAGAGAATAAAGCCTGTGACATTCAAGGTGAAACTTGTGAAGAATGAATATGTTATGGTTTTCCTTTATGCATCCTCTATTATATGGATGACACATTGGATGTTTGTTCTTTTCTTGACCAGGATCTGATGTAGGTGAAATCTCTCGTCTGGAAGCCTCTTACGATGCCACATTTTGTTGTAATCACCATAGTAAACACTCAAAGTGCTACGACATGGTTTCTGTATGCGGTGGAGTTGATTCAGAGCTTCTGGCTAAAGCTAAGAATCTGGAGATTTCTGAATTCTCTCCAGCTGATGAAGTTGAAGGGGAAATTTTCTATTTTCAGCATAAGCTCCTTGGCAATGCAGTAAAAAGAAAACACCTGACTGGTCTACTTCCTTCTCTGGCCTTTTTATTGTTTTGACCACATCTTCTACTTTTACCTACTCCTGGGAAGTGTGACAGAATGTGGATCTGGAGGCTTAATTCCCATTTTTGCCCTTTTGCAGATAACTTGATTTGTAGGGTTGTGAAAAGTCTGCCACAGGAGATTGATGCAGCGAGAAATCATAGATGGGATGATGTGCTTGTTAATCAGTATCTTTCTGAGCTTAGAGAAGCAAGGAAGCAAGGCAGGAAAGAAAGAAAACACAAGGAAGCACAGGCTGTACTAGCTGCTGCCACAGCGGCTGCTGCAGCTTCTACTAGAAATTCATCATTTAGAAAAGATTCTTTTGATGAATCTATCCAGCAGGAGGTTGATTTTTTTTACCTTTCTTTTTCTTTGCATTTGGTAGTTTAAACTGGTATTATGCTCTTATCAAAACTTGTGATTATCATATGGACTTTTTACAGAAATTTAATGCATCTAATGGGAGGGCTACAACTTCTTCTCAGTTAGTGCCACGTCCCAGAGAAATGGCTTCCAGGGTGGCTGTTCCAAAGATTTCATCAGACAAGTATTCTGACTTTGTGCAGTTCACTTCTGACTTTTCCAAGGACCATCCAAGATCGTGTGATATTTGCAGAAGATCTGAAACAATAATGAACCCTATCTTAGTCTGTTCCAGCTGCAAGGTTTTCTAAGCTAACCATTCCTTAACAAATTTCTATCACAGTAAATATTAGTCTGTTTTCAGTTGATAACTGTATTAGTAACAGGTTGCAGTTCACTTGGATTGTTATCGGAGTGTTAAGGAATCTACAGGTCCATGGTACTGTGAATTGTGTGAAGAATTCATAATGGCTAAAAGCTCTGGAGCTCCTTCTGTTGATTTTTGGGAGAAGCCTTGTTTCGTGGTAGAATGCGGTTTATGTGGTGGCAATACTGGTGCGTTTAGAAAGTCCACTAATGGTCAATGGGTGCATGCCTTCTGTGCTGAGGTTTGAATGCATTCTTTCTCTCTGTTTTTTAAAGTAGACAATTTATTGTTCGTTACTTCTGTTAATCTCTCCATGTCTTCTTTGACCGCATAACTGTTTGTTTTCTGAACTTTTTTGTTTTTGTAGTGGATCTTTGAACAAACATTCAGAAGGGGTCAAGTGAATCCTATTGAAGGAATGGTATGTACTTCTGTTTCCTATTGTTGATTCAAGATTTACGTACTTTGGAATTGTTTGGAAAGAACATGGCGAGATCAAAGGAGACTAGGTAAAACAGATTGTTATTTTACCTGTTTCAGTTTGAATACAACGCAGAATATTTCAGAGATGAACTACAAATATTCCTTGAACAACTATGATTTTATGCTCTTGCAATTTCTTCTTCTCCCTCTGATTTGAGAGGTTTTCTGAATTTGGACTTTGGGAATAAATTTTGCTTTTAATTTCTATAATTTATTTTCATTTTCAAATAAAGGAAAGTTGAATTGTTCTCCTGTCTTTTTCTCCCAAAACAAATTTAAGGTCTGAAATAGATTTCACAAACACTTGGAATTGTTGTTGATTGAGTTTTTTGTTTTTTTCAAATTCTTTTGGATGGTCAGGAAACACTTGTGCGAGGGAGTGATAGTTGTTGTGTCTGTCGGCGGAAAGATGGGATTTGCATTAAGGTGATTGTTACCTTCATTATATTGTATATTTTTTATTCCCACTGCAATTACTCACATTGCATCCCACTACATGTATGCAGTGTAGTTATGGTCACTGTCAGACAACATTTCATCCCTCTTGTGCTAGAAATACAGATTTCTACATGTATGTTAAGACTCTTGCTGGCAAGTTGCAGCACAAAGCTTACTGTGGAAAACATAGCGTGGAGCAGAGGGCAAAGGTTTTGATTCAGTAGTTTGGTACTTGATTGGTTCTGCTTCTATAATTTTATGTTATTGACTCATTTTTTTTGCTTTACTTGATTAGGTGGAAACTCAAAGACATGGAGTTGAGGATATCAGGAGCATCAAGCAGATCAGAGTACGATTATTTCTTCACTTTATCAGACTATTTTAGATTTTTGAAATTACTTGTTAGGGTTTATTGATCTGGGCAGTGGGAGAACTTCTTCTTTACATATAAAATGTGTCAGATGCTAGTTGTTACTGTTAGATGTTAATTAAGGATTTTAATGAATTGGGTTCGGGAATAAGAAGTTGGTATATTTTATTTCACACTTCTGCTTTACTGATATTAACTAAGGCAGAATGGAGATAACTAGTTTTATGTTTGATTGCTTAGAATAGTTTACCAGGTGAAAGAGGCTTCTATTTCTCTTGTGATTTTCCTTCTGTGTTTTCTGTCTTTGACTTCTTTTAGGCTGCTGAATGAAACTTTTTGATTCCCTTGGCAACAAGGAATTTTTTTGACTTGTTCTAGATTAGATTTTGGACATGAGATTCTTCCGAATCTCTAGCTGTTAGCACCCTTCCTAGTTATCAGTATTAGTAAACAGCCACTAAGATATTCAAACCCACATCCGGAGGGGTACAATGGGGAGGGGAACAAATACAAATGCCACATAGGCTGGAGGTTAGGAATTAGTTAGAGAGAGAGAGTGAGAATGAGGAGGTACAGAAGATATATAGGATTCGGTATAGAGAGGGGGACATCATCATTCATATTCGGGAAATATAGAATTTGTATTGGCCTGGGAGCTATCTTCCAGGAGTTATACTGCTACTGTACCCTACATTTACGTAAATAATACAATTCTCTACTTATATTCCTATCACTAGCGAAGTTTCTTTTGCAATATTATGGATCATTCTTATTTGTTGTTAAGTTTTTTTAATTGAATATTTGTTGCTTTAATAATTTATTTGTTGTTTCATGGTACTTTCTTACCTGAAACCAAATTTTCTTTGACCAACTTCAAATTTATCATTTGCAGGTTGAGCTAGAAAGGCTACGGCTTCTGTGTGAGAGGATCATTAAGCGTGAAAAACTAAAGGTACTTAAAGTGAATGTCTGAACTTTATGAAACTTTTGCAAAACTTTTTCTTGCGCTATTTTTCTTGCTGTGTACAATATTCTTTATTATAGTTATTCTCTATGAGAAGTTAAACTTAAAAGAGTGTTAATGTGACTCTTCCGTGAGGATTTGTAATTTTAAGCCCTGTGACCAAGCTGTGAGTCAGTGTGGTAGCTAGCATATCATTTTGAACCACATTCTCTTGATGCTGGCAATTTGAAGCTTTAGTTTGGTAAAATAAGGTTCAGATGTCTTCTATGGGGAAATTACTGATAGGTTCTAATTCATTTCTTCTGGTTATTTATTTCCTTTTGATGTTTGCAGCGCGATTTAGTTCTTTGTTCACATAATGTCCTTGCTTTCAAAAGAGACCATGCAGCGCAGTCTCTGCTTCATAGTTCCTTCTTACCTCCAGACGTCAGCTCAGAATCTGCAACAACATCTCTAAAAGGCAATACAGATGGTTACAAATCTTGCAGCGATGCAATTCAGAGGTCTGATGATGTGACAGTGGATAGTACAATACATGTTAAGCATCGATTTAAGGGTACTGTTTCCCTGGAGACTGATCAAAAAACAGATGACAGCTCCACATCTCAACTTCAAGTTACCCAAAAACCCTCGGTGAAGCCACCATTTGCTGGGAAACAAATTCCTCAAAGGTCTTTCCTTACATCGCGTAATTCAATGGATGACGGAGAATGGAGGTCAAAATCTAGGAAGGTATAGAAAGCGATGATTGTTGGCTATTGACTTTAAACACAAAAGCAGACATCTATATACGCATATGTTATATATCTATATGAGAGACAAAATAGAAACGGATGAATCCTCACTTTTTGTGTATAAAAAAACAGATTTTTGAGAAAGAACTGGTAATGACATCAGATCAAGCATCTGCCAAGAATCAACAGTTACCTAAAGGGTACTTCTATATTCCTGTTGATTGCCTTCCGAAAGAGAAGCAGAGCAGCGAGGATGCATCTTCTGGTGGACAGTTGGAAAATGGAACGTAGATTGGGAGGATATGACTGGGTTTTTTGTTTACACAATGGAGATGGATCCACTTGATGCGGGCATTTGCCTCTGCCTGGCCTATTTATCCGAAGACGATGGGATGAGTTAGCAGAGCAGACGGTGTATGTGTTAGGATTAGAGGTAAGACCGGAAGTTTTGGCATGGCATCATCATTGTTGTATATTCATTGTGAGAGTAATTGTACAGTGGGTGAGGGTTTATTCCATTACAATGTATTGAATTTTACGAATACACCAACCCCTTTTGGTCGGAAAGAGGCTGTATGGATGTGGAAGGAATGAGAAGTTGGTGCTGCGATGTAAAGTTAATGTAAATATTCATACAGTTTCAATGCTCAAACCAAAAAAAAAAAAAGTGCTTACAGCTTTAGATGGATAACTTGCTTTATTAGACTGAATTCTAGCTCTGGATTTTCTTCTTCATCGTACGATGTTATAGATGACTTGTATACGAGTGAGTGCATTTGGTTTTACCCATTTGTATGAGAATTTCACTGTGCTGTAGATTTTTTTCCCTGGGAGTGTTGTATGGTTACTTTCCTTTGATGAAGATGGTGATTGTTGTGCTTTAGTATGACGGAGAATACGAACATAGGAGATAAAATCGGTGCGAGGAAAATGAGTTAGTGGCGGAAGGTAACTTTATATGATAAAAGATTAAACTCAAAGATGAGTTAATGGCAAAAGGAAGCTAGAAATCGTAAAGGGATGATTACACGGACAATTTTTTTTCGTTATTATGAATATCTTATTGGATTTGCTTTTCATGCAATACGGTATTGATGTATGTCAATGACAAGTATTCTTTTCGATAATTTTTTTAAATTATCAAATTACAAAATAATTCTTCAATATATTATATTACACAATTTTTATCTTAAAATTATAATAATATTAATTATTATTTTATATAGGACATCGTAAGTTTTTTTAATTTAGTCCTATTTTTTAAAAAAAATTATAATTTTGATTGTCCGGTATTCTAATTTTTATAATGGCCTGTTTGGTTGAGTGGAATAGTTATTCTATTATTAATATATTCCTGATGAATAATTATTCATTTGTTTGGTTATAAAATAATATATAGAATAATTAATCCCAGATTTAGTTATTTCTACATTTGGAAGAATAAATAAAGATATCTATTCCCTGTCCTCATGCATTTCACGAAACGTCGAATAGGTAAAGACACTCTTTCTTCTTAAGAAAAAAAAAATAGTTAGTGAAAATTGTAATAGATATTTTAGTCTTTTTGTTAGTTATTCCTTTGTTATTCTAAATTTATATTTTCAAACTAAACATTGACATACATCATCATTAGAAATTTTTAGGAATAAACTAAACTAATTAATATCTATTTTATTCTATTACTAAGAATAATTATTTTATTCCTTATCTATTTTAACAGGTGAACCAAACATCCTCTAGAGTTTATGTAAAAGCTTTCTTTTATATCAATTTTTGCTGGAATGGTATTTTAAGTAATGATTTTGATTCTAGTTTAGTTTAATTTTTAAAAGTTACAGTTGCTATTGCATAAATATTGTTATTATTTCATAAATATAATTTCAAAAGGTAATTATTTTTTTTTTAAATTATAAACTCAAAATAAAGCAAATTTTCTTTTTTCTTCAAGAATGGGGCATTGTTATTTGGACTGAGACGACATTTGCAAGAGAGTGGGCCCATAAGCCCAAATGGTTTCAGAGATTTGGTAATTCTGATCGCAGGTGAGCCCACTAGTGAATTTACTTTCAATATGGGTTCCATGGACACGCCAACTAGTTTAGCGAACGGCTCTTCAGCCGCCTCTGACGTTTACCTGAAACCTAAACCTGCGACTAACACCGGAATGCCTACGGCCGCCGCAGATATGACGCAGTCCGACTTGGATGAATCCAGGAAGAGGAAGTCGAGCGTTCTACCTCTTGATGTCGGCACTCGCGTCATGTGCCGTTGGCGGGATGGCAAGTACCACCCGGTCAAGGTTATCGAGCGCCGGAAGTTAAGTCCTGGAGGAGCCAACGATTATGAGTACTACGTTCACTATACTGAATGTATGTTTCGATTTGATCGTCGATTTTGATTTGTTTGGTATTGTATTTCTGTTTAGGTTTAGGGTTTGAGATTAGGTATTAGGAATTGTCCAAAAGATTATGTTTGGTTTTTTTTTTCTTGAAAATTTGTGAATTAATATCGATGAACGTTCCTAGATTTGACGCGTTAGGGTACTCTTTTCACCTGCAGCGGTAGGTTTCTTTGTGATTCAATAATAGTTAGGCTGCACATTTGTGGAGTAGACCATGGGATCAAATAAACAGATGAAAGCTTACCGAATTGGCTTAAATTACTCATATGTTCTGATAGGATCATAGAAAGGGTCCGGCGGAAGAAATTGAGATGTTCATATAATAGGAAGGGTTCATCACTGAAAATTTATTTGTTGTTTTCCAAATTGTCTCTGTAGTTTGAGTTTGATAGAAGAGGTCGTGTGGTTTGATTTCAATACCATGGGAACTTGATGTAATTTATTTCCATATGAATTTAGCCAAAATATCTTTGGGTGCAAATGATTCGCTAGCTGGAATAAAGGTTCCACTGTGAGAACTTGAGAGCATTAATTGAGTTTTTCTGGAACATGTGAGTTGGGTAAATTATTTGTTAATGATAGCAAATGCAGAAATTCTGGATCGAATTCAAGAATAAGTGTCCTGGAATGTTAAATATGCTACATGCTAGAATTGCTATTTATATGCAGTCTGATTTTGGTTTTCAATTTTTGGTAGTTAATAGGAGGCTTGATGAATGGGTGAAGCTTGAACAATTAGATCTTAATTCAGTGGAGACTGTTGTTGATGAAAAGGTGGAGGATAAGGTAACTTAGTTGCTTTTATATTCGGTGGAAGAGATTCTGCCTTCCCAAAACCCTTTTTGTTGATAGAATCTTCCACCAAAAGTGTACCTTTCTTTGGCCTTGGGAACTGATTCAAGGAGGTCTAAACATACATTATTGCAGGTGACAGGCTTGAAAATGACACGACACCAGAAGCGTAAGATTGACGAGACTCATGTTGAGGTATACTCTGATTGAATGTCAACAATAACTTTTAATATGCAACGTGTGGAAATTTAATTGCAAGGTTTTGAATCCGATGAGTTAAATAGAATCATCACATATGGTTAACTGCAATTTGCTAAAAAAATATTTGAAGTTTGTGGTGTCATGAGAGACCATTGTTTATCCTAAAAGCACTATGTTCAAATGTTTAGGGCCATGAGGAGCTTGATGCTGCCAGCTTGCGTGAACACGAGGAGTTCACAAAAGTGAAAAATATTGCCACTATAGAACTTGGAAGATATGAGATTGAGACATGGTACTTCTCCCCTTTTCCACCAGAATACAATGATTGTTTGAAGCTGTACTTTTGTGAGTTTTGCCTCAATTTCATGAAGCGTAAAGAACAGCTTCAAAGGCATATGGTGAGCTGTGCCTCAAATGCATCTCTCTCTCTTGCTTTGTGATATATGCACCATGCTACAGAGTGTTTTAAAACTGTCAATTTCTAGTGTGTATGACTAATAAATATCCTTGATTACTAGTGACTAATTTCAAACTTAGGCCCTTTACATTTTTTCTCCATGGAATCACTATTTTGATTTACATTTCTGTCAATTATCTATTGAATTTTGAATAATATACTCTAAACTTAACTTGTTGAACTTGTTAATTAATGAAACATTATACTGCTCAGGTTTTTACCAGTATTCAATTTGGGAAATTTTTGTGGAATGAAGATACAGTTTGATGAAGTTGATGGATTAGTTAATAGATTATGACAATTGGGCAACTTCAACTCATTTTTCTTTCATTTGTTAGGATTGAGAGGTGATTTGGTGGCTTTTATATCTCCTTAGAAATTGTCTCTCTTTGTCTACTTGAGTTTTGCTGCACGGTTTGTTTTAATATTTTGTGTAATTTGATTTATTTAGAGAAAGTGTGATCTTAAGCATCCTCCTGGAGATGAAATTTACCGAAGTGGTACCTTGTCAATGTTTGAGGTATGTCTCAATGATGGAGAAATTATCATTTAGCTCATTGACTTTCTCATATGTTATTTTCGTTATCATTCCATTTTTCAAAATAACATTCTCTCCTTTCTTTGTAATATCTTCCCTTTTCCAATTTGTGGATTTTGTTGTTAGGGGGAAGGGGAGGGACACTATAAGGATTATATTATATACTGGTCCTTTTGTGAGGGAGTATAAATTCATTGTTGCCGTTCTTGTCAAATTCGTTTTTCTTTATAACGTAGATACATTGATTTGCTTCTAAATAGTGATATAGGACAGCTACTGAATATACCAACAATATTTGGTACAGTATTGTATAAACTATTTATAGTGTTGCTGGACTTTAGGTTCTGTTTTTTGCTTGGACTGAACAAAGTAGGTCTATCCTCGGGGTTTGTAATAAGAACTAAGAATCACTCGAACAAACAAGACTATTAGTAGTTCCTAGAAATTACTTTTGGAGGCTAGGAATCACTGTTTAGTCTATGAGTCTCTTAGAAAGAATCTATCACAATTTCGATGTTGGAAATTTAGAATTCTGAAAATCTTTATTAGTATAGTCATTACTGAAACATAAAGCCATATATGAAAGGAATCCTGTTACTTACCTAACAAGGCTGGTAGCAAAACATTATTCTACCCTTATAGCAATCAAATCCTATCCTGATAGAGAAAATTCCAAAGTTATGTTATTTCGACTACAAGTAACTAAGGCCCCGTTTGGTTGACAGGAAAGTAAAGTGAATTGGGAATATGATTCTTTGGAAAATAAATCTATGGAAAGTAAAGATATTCACACGTTTGGATACTTATAAGAATTCTAATAAGAAAGTTGGGTGGA
>JAOTIZ010000002.1:6184691-6204661 GCA_027123425.1 Erythroxylum panamense | reverse complement strand
TAATACCAGAAACTTGATATTTCCTATAACGTTTCCTGTTCGTTGTTACTGTTGCATTAAGCCTTCATAACACAAGGCATAGGACTGATGCTATATATATAGATATAGATGTATAAATATATATATAAAGAACTAGTATTTTTCCAAGGACATGGAAAGCGGGAGAAGCAAAGAGAGAAAGAGCATGTGGGCTAACTCTATGTTTACAATAAGGTGACCAGAGGAGGAGGAGGAGGAGGAGGAGGAGTGAGAAAGGAAGAATCTTGGAACTTGGATAGCTGTGCTTTTTAACTCTTTATTTCTTTTGGTGTACAGAAAGAAGAAAAGGGTGGTTTGGGCAGTTGAAATAGACCTTTCCGCTTATTTTAACCACACAGTACTTGCTGTGTACTGTGGGTCTGTCTTGTCTGGTTTGTGCTTAGTGTTAGGGTGTAGGTAGGTCTTGAAGTGACTGCCGTAAAAAACACAAGCATGAACCATGAACATGTTCATGGGCTCTCGCTTTTGGCGCTACAGTGATTTGATGTGGACTAAGGAGCTTCACATATTGCGACTCTTCTAACATCAACTGCTCTACTAAATGCCAAGTGACTTGAGGAGGCAAATATCTGCACTCTGCAAATACTGGAGAGTACTTGCTTGGAAAGAAATAACGCAAACGAGATTCCGCCAACTTTATCGCTGTTGGTAGACTAGACATGATTACTAATTAGGCAGGCTTGGCAGCCACAATTCCTCCTTTTAACTTACTAATGAAGAAACTTAGACTACCAAAGAAAATAGACTTACTTCTTTTACCATATTGTTGTTCATTTTGGGTAAAATCAGATTAAGCAATGCATTTAAATTGGAAAAGGTAAAGTTTAATGGTTATAGTGATTATGAATGACCATTATTATTTAAAATAATAATGATAAGTTGTTGCCTTTTATATTTAGGATATATTTGGCAAGACAGTTGGTAATAGAATGAAATGAAATGTAATATTAATCTATTATTTAAAATGAGAATTTTTAATAAAATAAAACAAAATATAATAGAAAGAGAGACATTCACATTACATCTTGTTCTATCATAAATAATAAAAATGAGTTACTTCCGAAAGTTTAAGATGTAATATAAAATGATAAATATGTATATTTCTAATATACCTTCAATAAATTTTTATAATATCAATTATACCCTCAATCTTAATAACAAACAGCAAGACAATACACTATTATTCTATCAAGAATAGAATAGTCATTTATTATTATTATACATATGTTACATTCCATTTTATCCATCTTACAAACAATATTTTACTGTATTACATTATGAACAATTTCGTTCTTCTCAAGCAACAATTTTATAATATTATATTTATTTATTTTCCATATCAACCAAACTTAACTCGGGGGATGTTAAATCTTTTCCTTTATTAGTATAAAAAGATTCTGTTTATCAGAGCATTTGTAATCGACCCACCCAATTTTGGAACCAAAATCTTTAAGGGGAAGGCCCAATGACTTGTCTTTGGGATGTCTTTTATTTTAGGAGCAATTTGCAATAAAGCGAGGGCTTGCCCTTCCATGGAGTATTCAATTGTTTTTGCTTCTTCCATGTCCAAATAGCATTATCTACCAACTTTGTTGCCAACTTTAAAGAGGCCAACGTCATATTCATGCCCAACACATATCATTCAATGTCTCAATGCGAGACATTTAACGGAAAAATATAGACACATAACATGCAAGATTAAAGGTCTGAGCTATGCCCATTCACTAGCCTCGTTTCTTTTCTTCTCCTACCCTCCTGTAACTACCTGCAGAGTTGAGAGAGAATGAAGGGTTAAATTGTCTAATGTATTTTTTAGATTAAATTCCTGAGGAAAGTAATCTAAATACCAAGGAAGTGTTGGGATTTAGAATCCAAGAAAAGTGCCATTATTTTTCCTAAATTAGGAAAGTTTTTACTTTCCTAACTACTCAAAAAAACGAACCAAACATAATAATTTAAATTTTAGGAAAAAGATTACTTTCCTAGGCATCAATCCGTGTCAACCAAACGAGGCCTAAAAGTAATATTTAAATTTTTAGCATAATTTCGAATCAGGCCAACTGAGTAGTACAGGAAATAACCCTTAAACTAATTGCTATTCTCTGTTAAGCTGTGTTGTAGGTTGTTGTCATTTCTCAGTGAATGTTCTGGTGCAGGTTGATGGAAAAAAGAACAAGGTTTATGGGCAGAACCTATGTTATTTGGCAAAGTTGTTTCTGGATCACAAGACCCTTTACTATGATGTTGATCTTTTTCTATTTTACGTCTTGTGTGAATGTGATGATAGAGGATGCCACATGGTTGGATATTTTTCCAAGGTAACGTTTTTTCATTTATGAAGAACATGATCTAGTTGTGACTTCCACTTGATTTATTTGGTGTTTATTTGATGCTTCTTCAAGCAGAAATTTTAACCAATATGAAATTACTTTTCGTTTGCACCTTTCTGTACCTTTTCTCTTTTATTCGTGGAAGATGCTGAAGCAACAAAGTTATCGGTTTCTTGTGGTTGCGAATATGTATCTTGGCTGCCAGATTCAGTTGTTCAACAATGCAATTTTTAGATTATAGTTGAACCCAAACATTTGTGACATTGCTAAGGATTCTTCTCGACGATGCAGGAAAAGCATTCAGAGGAATCATATAATTTGGCTTGTATTCTTACCCTTCCACCTTATCAAAGGAAAGGCTATGGAAAGTTTTTAATTGCATTCTGTAAGCTCTCTGCCTTATATAGTCTTAATACTCTCTTTGCTTCTTTCGAATCTGAGCCATGCAAGAAGCACTTATATTACTATTTCCATCAAGTTTTGGATAGTGGATGGAGCTCTTGATTATATTGCTGTAATTCCCTATTTTGCTTGAGTACTTGCAAGCATTAATCATGTACTATATGTTGTGAAGTAATGAAAAATGCCAATGAATCTTGAAACTCGTTGGGAGAGGATGTCAAAGATATCCTCCTCTACCAGGATTGAAGGCCTGGTGGAATGCTTTCCGCTTCTTGGTGAACCAAATAAAAGAGTATGAAAAATGCTAGATTGTGTATATTTGACAAAATGCTCATATGTACATGGAGCAGCATATGAACTTTCAAAGAAAGAAGGTAAAGTTGGCACACCTGAGAGGCCCCTTTCTGACCTAGGGCTGTTGAGCTACAGGGGATACTGGACGAGAGTACTTTTGGACATCTTGAAAAAGCACAAGGGAAATATATCTATCAAGGTAAGCATTTTCAATCTTCTTTAACATCATGCAATTTTTTGTGCTGTTCAATTTAATTCTGATTATGCCACCCCAATTGAAATTTTAAGTGATCCCTTTTCTCTCTTAGACCTGCTAATGGAACTATCGTATGATTTGTGGAAGTGCTTGAAATTATGCTATTGTGGTTCTAGTTCCTCCATCATATAAATACATCTTATTATTCATTTTCATTTTGTAATGTTTTTTTTCTTAGTTTCTCTGATTGTTGTATCCGTTTCATATTTTACGATATGCTAGCTTTTTGGTGTCTTTGTTCACAACAGTCGCTGCTTTCTACAGGAGCTTAGTGACATGACAGCTATCAAGGCAGAGGATATCCTAAGTACTCTTCAGAGCCTGGAGTTGATTCAGTACAGGAAAGGGCAGCATGTGATATGTGCGGATCCAAAGGTGTTGGATCGGCACCTGAAAGCTGCTGGTCGCGGTGGCCTTGAGGTTGATGTCGGCAAATTGATCTGGACTCCTTATAAAGAGCAAGGTTGATGGTGAAGGCTAGTTTTAAAATTTCTGTATAAGCTTGATATGTACCATTACCTGTATAAATCTAGATCATAGGAAACAAATTTAGGCCGAATATCCATGTGCTTATAGCTTTAACTCTATGTTCCTGTCTAATTTGTTATAATGTGATGTTTGTTCGAGCAGGATAATCGTGCAATCCGTGTAAGAGATGGAGATCTTTAGCCATTACTACTGCCTAATTTCATTCACATGACCTTTACCTGGCCCTTTTGAGTGACGATGTTCAAAGACTGTTGAGAAAGCTTAGTATTTGATGGGAATCCAAAATTATTCAAAGTAGGAACAAAAATTAAAACCATTGCTCTTGACCACGCAATCCTCCCAACTGCCCCCCTTATGTTTTCAAACAAATGAAATTAATGCAAAGTCCAAATTAAAAATTCAACTAAAGCATGCCTTGATGCTTCGTTTTCAGAGATTGCACATACTGACCTTTTGCCAATGCAATTAGTAGTGAGAATAGAGATGCATAAAATCAACATACATACACGATCAAGACGCAACATTAACTCATTCGTTAAGACTTTTTGAATGTTTTATTAATTGTTGAAACATGCACCTTGTCCTGTTCTACAATGTTGTACGCCCTAACATCGAACTTGCCCTCGCTCTCTGCTTGGAAACTCCTCCCCTTTACTTTTCCCTCATCCCTTTTTGGACTTTATAGAGGGGAGTGAAGCTGTTCTGTCCTGAAACTGCGCAGTCTAAATAAGCCTGAGATCAGGTCTTGACTTTCCTGTTTCAGAGACTACACATCTGTTCATTTTCCCTGCCTTTTCTTTGCCATGATTATGCTTTAGAAAGCAAGTAGATAAGGGTCTTCTTCTAAATCATTACTCGGACAGTGATATGAAGGAATTGAGAAACTTTCTGGTGCAAATTGAAGCTGATCTGACCCACAATTGACACACCCCAATTGCCATAACCACCGGCATGAGGAAAACTAATCAACCTTTTGCATAATTTCACTAGAAAAAGGCAAAAACGATCTAATTAGATCTCCGAATAGTAACTTATCGTACACATCCCTGCCAGAGCCACCACCGTTCTGTATAGTTTCGTGGTACAGGGTTCGATTTGTTGACGAATTGTGAATTGGAAACAGAATCATTTACGTAATCCTATGCAGTGTCTTACCCTTTAAGAGTTTCTCATCATATCAACAAGTGGTTGGTGCTACATTAGATCTTTTGAGTTGAATCTGTTGAAGCTGCAAGTTCTTCAAAGCGGCACCACCACACCTCCTGTTCCAAAGACTGTTCATTTCTTCTCCATCTGCTGGTTTTTGCACTTTCTTGATCACAACAGGCAAAGGAGGATCCATTTGGTCTATGTTGATAGAAAAAGAGTTCTCTTTGCCATCATCTTTCTTGACTCCACTTGCACCTCTCAAGATTGCTTGTCTTCTTGTACATATGTTGGCGTGTGCCATTGGAGTTGCGGCCGTGTTCCTGGGAGTTTTCATAGAGAAGATTCTCTTGAGCTTAGAGTATTTGACTGTAGCTGTGATGTCTTTTCGTCCAATGATATTGAGCTTGTTAGAACTAGGGAGACCAACTATTCTGTTGCTTCGCTTAACTTGGCCCATGCAACCAATCTTTGGCGATAAAGGGTCCTTCGAGATGGAGGAGGATCGATCTTCCCACTTGCGAAGAGCCACATCTTTGATAGATGGTCTTGAACACAGCATAGGTAAGAATGTGCTCCTGTAATGAATATGAAGGCTTTGGTGTCGAAAATGTTGATCGTATCCATTACCCATGTTTCCTCTTGATCTTCTAAGCCTCCGCAGATATCTAAAGACCAAAGTTTTTTATTATTAGAACAGTAACTACAGCCTTTTCTCTCTCTTTTCTTGTTCTCCGGTGGCTGGGGACGAGCGAGAAGAAGGTACAGACAGAGAGACGAAAAGAGGAGTCTTTTAGGAGGAGGGTTTGGAGAGAGAAGCGAGCAGAGGTGTTTAAAAAGATGAGAATATGAACATTGAGCTTCTCAACTCTTTTTCTAGGAGTGTTCGACGATTGCGGTTTTTGATGACTTCTTCAAATGCAAGCGGTCAATATACATGCACTCCGATGATGGGCTTTGAGTTCGTACTTCGTAGCCTGCCTCGAGCTTGTCAACAAAAGATTTTTGACAGAAAGCAACATCTCTCATGACTCTGTTCACTCAAATGCCACACCCATTAGTCCAGTATGACCCCACCGTGAAGGAACAGCTTGTTTTGTTTGGTGTAATGCAAAGACAGAGGAAGGGGACTGTTGGTACTTGTTACTTCTACTTGTGGTAAAAATCATTGGCTGACACTTCTGTCTGTGTGTGCCCCTTTATTCACACATAACCATATAAAATATATTAGCCAAACCAAAAATGTAGTAACTTAATATTTTATACAAGAACTTACAGCTAGACTTGTTTGGTAAAATAAGCACATTACTTACGACGCTTGATTCAAGTTGAATAAGATATTCTGCTCAGATTAATTAGTTTTTATTATATTTTATTAAATTTTATTCACGTATTTATATAAGAACTACATAAATATACACATGATTTGCACACTCTCATGAGCATGTCTTGACAATTTGTGTTCTAACTTTTTAAATTTTCTAAAGATTTGAAGCTAAAGGTACGATTAGTAATTATTTAGATTGACATTTCTAAATAATTGAATTATTTCAAAATATATAATTAGGAGATTGGAATATATATATATATATATAATTAGGAGATGATTATATATTCCAAAGAACTTCCTCAATACCCATTTGAAAATTAAGTTGTTTAAGTGTTCAAAATATTAAGAATTAAAAGATAATAATAAAAAGAGTTAAAGATGGGTTTTTATCAATGTTTTAAAAATTAAATCCGAAGTTAAACCGATAAGATATGAGATATAAAATTCAAAAGATTCAAACGGACCGTCATGATATCGGCTAAAGAATGAATAAAATTAAAGAATTTAAAATGTGATTAAAAGATATTATCTTTATTTATAGAAGAATTTAAAATTATAAATAAAAATTAATTGATTTATTATAATTTATAAGAAGTTATTAATTTAAAAAAATTGACTAACTAATTAAAAAACTGATCAGTTTTTAAAACAACATAAGTTATTAAAATAAATTATAGCAAAAAATTAAAATTTGAACTAAAAAATTTTGATTAATTCAAAATTTTAACGATTAAACTAACCAAATTAGTTAAAATTTTTAATTCCCGAACATGATGAAACTAAAACAGGTGGAAATATGGAAGACAGGTTTTACAATTGGAATTCAAATCAAAGTACACTTGGTTCATAGTTTTGGTCAAATTTTACGAGACAAGTAGGTTATATATTATTTGTTTCGCTCTCTTTCAATCATCTTGGTGGTAACTTGGCAAGTTTCCCAAACGTTAGAATCTGTTATGAAGAACATCCTGTGTTTTGCAGCATAAATTCTCTTGACTCCTAAGTGCAACTTGTCTCCTGTTTACACCCAACACATACGGGTACAAAGTCAACATCTGACCTCGTCAAGGAGCTCCTGTCTCTATCTCTATCTTGTAGTTTTTCGTTTTTTCTTCTTCTCCGAATTACCCGAACGATTAACCAAATCTGTCATCATCTGCTTGCCATCTAGCAAAGGTCACGATACTTGATGCTCTCTGTTCTTTGATTTTGTTGCCGATTTGATTTCCAGAGTATACAATTTATGATTTTAGGTACTGTTACGGTTTAAAATATCTCACATCGGTAATAAAAGAAACTGATGTGGAGTTTATAGACTTATGAGCTCTACTACCCTTCAAGCTAGCTTTTAGGGTTGATTCTCTCATAAAAACCTATAACAATTGGTATCAGAGCCGGTCTTAGAGTGGTAGCCCACGGAGTGGTGGCCTGGAAATGTCAGCCGTGACTAACGTGGCCGTGACCAACAAGGACCTCAGAGTGGTGACCTATAGAGTGGTAACCTGAAAGGTGTCAGCCGTGACCAATGAGGACATTGGTCCTTATGGAGAGAGGAATGTTACGGTTTGATCTAATTGCAAAGTATGGAACTTGAATCCCATATTAATTAAATACAAAGTTTTTGGGGTGTGGAGAGCCCAAAGTCCTTATAAATCTCATATCAACTTTGTATTTAATCAATATGAGATTCAAGTTCTATACCTTGCAATTAGATCAAACCGTAACATACACAGAAAATACAAAGTAGAGAAAACTCCAATTTAGAGTCAGCATGCAATGTGGTCAGTATTTTTTATGAGCATGCTTCTTCTTGGCATAGCTCTTCAACATATGGTCCCATTAGAATAATAAGAATCACCAGCCATTACCCATTGGAGACTTTCCACTTCTTATCATGAAAGTTGAATTTATAGACTCTATATAAGGATTCAATTACTCTTTAGGGGCCAAAAATGAAGCTTTACTTCTCTTTTTGTTAGATCTCCAAAAACTGCTAATTGACAAGAGTACATAAAACGAAGATTGTTAAATTTACTGACAACTTTGGTCTGCACCTGCAACACTTTAACTTTTGTTTTGGAAACAGAGAGTGACAGTCTGGTCTTAAAGGTCACATGCATCAGAACACAGCTTCCGCATGTTGCCTAAATCCGACCAAGTAACAAGGGTCATTAGGATATTAGGATACAAAAAGGCGTTGCCTTCTCAACAAAATAGTATTTCTCCCTGTAAAGTCAAAAACGAAAGACAACTAGACAAGGGTGACAGAGAAATAGTAATTTCGAACTATGACTTATGAAAAAAATCTGCATTTATCGTAATCATCATCAATATTCAGTTAAAATTTTAACAATAGTTAGAAAGATTCAGTAATATATAATCTTACCCCTATTTAATATAAATGTTGTTTTTGATAGATCCATATATAATACGCCGTTAAGATATAAAAAGACATATATTTATTATAAAATGCTTCTATTTTTGCATATTACTAATTTCCATAATTTGCAAGAGCGTTTTCCATGCATAAATTTATTAAAAGAACTCGGGAAATAAAATGAAAAAGTGTAAAAGATAAACAAAAATTAAAATAAAATAAAAATGAAATTGATCAAAATTGTAAATCTAAAATTTCAGTAAAAATATAAATTTAATATATCAATTTGTACATAAAAATGGATGGTAAGACATTGGATTACAACATCTACTTGATTTAAAATTGAGTAAAATACAATTAACTTGATTGTTTCCTAATACTTTCTTAATCTTTTAGAGTTAGCTTCACTTGATCAAGACAAGAAAGTAACCCTCTCATGAGAGAAATGTGTGAAACATTGAATCACCTCTCAACCTCATGATAAGACATCATTATGAAAAATGTGCCTTCCATTCATCTCATTTTCTATTAAAAATTTAAAACAAAAATAAAAAATCATCACTCTCTTAATATAAAAGCTTCATTTTTTAATTATAATTTATTGATAAACCTTGCAATTTGATAGTCCATAAAGTTTTAAACAACTCTTTTTATTAATTAGAGGATAAAATTATGAATCAGATCTCCTGTTTCGTTTATTCTTATCATATTCTATTAAATCTCATCTACATGTTTACATAAACCCTATATAAATGTATGGATTAGATTTAACCAAACCGAATATCTAGAACTTAAACGAAAGATTTTACACGAAATTGTATAAATTTTTAATAAGTTATTGAAGTTTTAGTTTTTATTATATAATAAAGTTATTAGGTACTGTAGTTGGTAATTGGGGGACCAAGCACATGGGAGGCCACGTGCACAGAAAACTCGTACGAGAAGGGGCGTGTGCCGTGTAGGCTGTAGATGTATCCAAGTCAGCCGACATGCCAATACATAACAGCATGTGTAAGGCACGTGAAATGCAACTATTTGGTACTTTTATTTTTTGCTCATCCTCACTAAGTAGGGCTCTCTGTTTATTTAAAAGGAATTGGGATTTGTGGGTCTCTGTTCTCTCATGACTCATGAGTGAGTATAATCAAGTGAGCTTTCTACTTCAATCAAATTTGCTTCACAGTGATCTTCCACCTGTAAGTTTAGTGCATTTTCCACCTGCTTCACTTCCTTTTTCAACACCTAAATGTCTATGGAAAGGACAGTTTTGAGGGTTTCCTGCTTTATGTAAGGCACATCATCTTTAAGTAGGGAAAAAGGGAAGCTGTCCCATCTTTTCTTTTTTATTTTCCTAATTAAATGACAAATTAAATTACCAAACGCATTTTGGTAATTAATTTTATTCAAATATTTATATAAAATTTACACAAATTTAATAGAAAATATAAGAATTCAAAAATAAAAAATCTTCTTCACAAAGGACACTAAACTTGCTCCAAGATCTGTCTAACTTCACTCACATGGCGAGAAAAACTAAGAGCTTTTATTGCGGATTGAGGTAAAGAAGGAGCCCAGAACTTGTGGTTTCCAGACAGTGTCATGAGCCAGCAAACATATGGCTCCTGACCCCATGTGTCCTGAACTGTATGAACCTTAAATTATTAAAAAGAAACAAAAATAATTGACACCATTGTCCCCTAACATCTGGTGTTGTATATAGTAACTTGCAAATGGTTGTAAAGCACAAGAAGAAAGTCTGGCTCAATCACTTGCACTAGAAAAAATATATATCAGTTATCTTTCACGTCCATGAAGAGGCCAAAACAAACACGACACAAATCCTGAGTATCAGATCAAACAGGTTATTTTGCATAAATTGTATCAGTTTTGTTGTGTTTGCAGTTTGTCCTACGTACACATTAGCTCCTCTAGTTTATCATTTCCATGGATCAAATGTGTCCTGTCTCTGGCAGAATTCAAGTTAGAACATGACATATCGAAGAGTTCACTGGAAACAAACAAGGGAATGTCCTGTCTTTAACAGTTGAGTACATGTATATGATATAAGTTAACAAGATGTCACACAAATGAGACTGCATATCAGTGCCATTGCACCTCATACTTTCCAGGTCCAGAAGTCAAAGAGTGCGAACATATTTTGGTGAAGATTGTTAGGTTCCAATACCAAAACTTTGACAAATCAACCACTAATTGCATGGCATTAATATGCCACCATTTTCCTGGCAATAAACTGCTGCAAAAGTTGATTGCTATTAAGGATTGAAGCATCAGATCAACGCATATATCACCATCATAGGATCTTCCAATAAACTGCCATCAGCACATATAAAGAAGAAAAAAATGCACGTTAGCTCTATAATATAATTTACAATCACAGAGTTAACTGTACAATGAATGGAAATGATAGAGAGATTGCAAACAAGTCATTTTGCACTGAATGAACAAGAAGCAGTCGACAATGTTCTCATCAATTGTTCAGATCGATTCTCATACCGGAAAAGTTTAACCAGTCGGGCAACAAGTGGCAGTATCGTGGATCTATCTTGGCTGCATCAAACTGCTCAAAAACTTAACTGCCATGAAGATACCATGAGGTGCACCGCAATAGAAATGCAAATTCCTTTTGTTGTCTGAGTATGTCCCTGTAATGCTAAGTAGAAGGAAGGCACATCCTCATTTGAGTTAATTAGACCTTAACTCTATTTTGATTTCACATCATCAGAAGAATAAAGGAACAAGTAGCTCTAGTGATAGCTACTTGAATGACATAATATTAAACCGCAGAAGATGCTCCCTTGCACTCATTTGGCATTGTCTTGTTTTCCCTCCTCTTGAGGTACTGTTGCCTCCTCCTTTGGGGACTTGGATCCAATATCATCTTCATAAACAGGAGAACCTGTATCTGAACTATCAATTATGCCTGTTGGTTTTTCTAACTTGTCTTTGTGCTCTACTGCAGTATGTTCCAGTACCGGTTCAGAAATATGGCCAACTCGAGTTTGAGAACTGGATGGAGGATGAGATGTAGTAGCACCAGCCAGCCCTTTGGAAAGACAAATATACTTGAAAACCAGCTGTTTGTAATTATTCAGTAGGTCTTCCACATCATTGACAGTTAGATCACCAGCATGGGCAAACAAGTATGGATATTCTCGAAATACTTTAGTAACTGGATCTTCCTTCAAAAGCATAGCTGCTCCTCTATTCTCTATATCTGACAGGGACGGGATCTTTTCCATTGATGACTCCTCTTTTGCAAATGCATCATTGGTTCTACATTTTGTTTCAGAAGTATTGGTTTGAATTTGAGAGCCCGTTTGCTTCTTAGATTCCGATTCTGCTTTGGGATTGTTTCCTGAAGTTTGATCAGATTGACAATTGGAATCAATTGAAAGGCCAGAAAGAACAGCTCGAGCAAATTCCATGTTCTTTTCATATTCACTCTCCTCCATAGATAGCAGTTTTGCGTCAATATTGGAGATGAAAGACTCTGCAGAGAGCATGTTTGTGAAAAAGTAGGCTTGCTCACCAACTAATCGGGATTGGCACCTGTACCGTTGTATGTACAACAAATTTGAATGCAGTTGAGGAGGGTTTGCCTGCATAATATAGGTTGGGTCAACCCAACGTGAACTTGTGAGAAAATGCACAACTTCCCACCTATTAATAAATGCCAGAAGAACTATTTAAACCCTTCAAAAGGTTGACAGTCTGCAGAACAATTCCCATGTACTCGAGATGTAGATACAACTAACAAATTAAGGTAAGGAATAATTCAAAATATGCAAATAATCAGCAGGGTAAAATTAATTGTGGACTCCATCTATTCATTACGTAACATGATAGAAAACTATGGTGGAGTCAATTGCATATTACAACATGGTATTATAAAACCTATTAATATTACATGACATGGTGTTAGCAAGATATTGACTCTTCTAGATGTACACAAATTTGCAAAGTGAATAACTAAACTCGATCAGCATCTTGAACAATAATGTGTTAGAGATTACTCCATGCAAAGGTTAGAAGTGACTTATATAGCCCATAAAATTTTCAATGTTTTAGGTTGAAGATGCAATCCGCTTTGCATATAAATCGCTTCAACTCATACACTTCCTGTAAAGTCGCAAATAACTCCTTAGAATAAACTGTCTCCACAGAAGGAAAGCAACGTTGATTTTGCTTGAACAACCTATTTTAAAATGAAGCATTTACATTGCAAAGCAACAAACTTATTGCTGCATTAACAACAAACATATTGCTGCATTAAGTAAATAAAGAAAAACAGCTTTTGGTCTTACCTTTATAGTAACAAAGATCAGAACAGGCAGAAACTCATCAGCTCCAGGAGGATTGTCATTTGAAGCATGAGAAGCATTAAACAGCAAATTGTTTATAACCTTGCAACAGTTGAGAATGCAAACAAGCTTGTCTCTCGGTGCTTTGTACATATTGATTTTTTGCAGCTCTTTCTGGGCAAGCTACCAACAAAGACATAAAGATGTATCGTAACTCTTAACTTGACAATAAATGTTTACAGTCTTAGGCTATCATTTATAGTTGCCACCACATGCAAATTGGAAGTTAAACTTGTTGACTAGAGATTATTAGCATTGATACTGTTATCCTATAATCTCTCCTATAATTGAGAGATTTCATAGAGTTAATAGCTGGATTACTTCCTAAATAGTCCTAGGAATTCTGTATATAAACCCTTGCTCCTATGTACATAAACACAAGAAATACAAATTATCTTCAATATTCATCAAAACTTTCTCTTTATTACTTCGTGGTTTAGGAATCCCTTTGCCAAACATAATAAGAAGATTAAGGTCAAAAGCATACTCCAAACAGAGTAGAAGTTGGATTTCTGTTCGTTGAGTAGGTTGACTTCTAGATAATGCAAGACAACATTTCTGGCTGTTGAACATTTATGCTCCTAGATAATACATGATAAACCAATGCTGCTATATACACAATGATAACTTTTACATTATGTTCCAGTTCCTATAAGATGAACAAAAGCAGAACTAAATTCTTCCTTCTCTGTAGAGTTTAGTTCAACTGCCACTAACAATCCTAGCAACTGTTCTTTTGATCCCTTATAAATTAATTATTACTTGATTTTTGTTGCAACATTTTGTTCAGTATTGGATAAATTGGAAAAAAACAAACCTACTTGAACAATGAGACAAAAGAACTTCTAATTCTGAATATACTATATGCTAAGTTAAGTTCTTTGAGAAACTTGGTTTGATTATTTAACAATGGAATCCCTCAATAATGATGATCATGTTAACAGTCTAGATATGTCCAACAGATGCACAGATAAGCATGGCACTAGCAAACATGTAATTGCGGCAAATTTAAATGAAGCTACTGTTTTATGAAAAAGCCTCCAAAATATTCAACCCATCTAAATAAGTGAGTGCTCATTGTCAACTGATTTTGGCACCATAGGAAAAATGGTACACTCCACATACTACAATATGACAATGCCAAAATTAAGGCAGACAGATCCGTTCTCATCTAAACATGCGTATCTATACATTGAGGGCAAATTAACTATTTACATAACTATGTTGATAGGGACCATGAATGAAAATAAACGCAAGTCATTTGACTTAAGCATCATCCAACACTACACTGGGAAATTCAGACATTTTGAAGTTTCGTGTACATATAAAACTATTAACAAGTTGTCCTGTGGCAAGCCACTTATAACCACCTTTCATGTAATGATTCGTTGCACATGTTTAGGAGGTCCACTGGGCAGAGGATTCATTACACAATGCAGGCGAGAAGCATACCATACACCACATAAAGAATGTTTTTAAAGGGAGTTTCTCATCTTACAAGCCATGAAATTTCGTTCTGAAAGGCTGGCTTGATATCCAAATTTTCTGGCCGAATAAACTGTTGAATCAAAGACAACTTCTCAGATAGTTGGTCATCAACTTTTACATCATCTGGAAGTGCAAATACACGGGCAAATAACTTTGTCATTACATACTTCTCGAGTCCCTGTACATGAAAGAGAGTGCAGATGTAACAAATCAACATTATAATTGTCATGAACCATTAACACCACAATAATTGCTCCGTCAGTAAACTTACAAACAAAGTTGATATTACAAATTTTTCATGTCCCTGAATATGAAAGGAAGCACAAATGGTGGAAATGGAAAATTATCAAAATTTAACAAATGTAAGAAGATAAATCTACAGAAACGGAGGTGGACTGATGTTTTGGGACATTCAAAAAGTGGAAGCACGCAGCTGTTTGGACCAATCAGAAGCCATATTGATTAGATGATATTTCACCAATCCTTCAAGATAATGATTGAAGCAGTTGCACATGCAGAAAACAGTGTGGCAAACTATAACAAATGAGAAGGAAATGAGAAACTTGGGATTTTGTTAATTAAATAAGCAAATTAGCATAAAATTAGCACAGAGTAGGGAACAACACTGCTACAGATCCAATTAACAAATATTTGGACTACTATAGCCGAAATTTCAACAAAATAATCTTCCTATGATCTCATGTTGTGCACCGCCACCTTTTCATCCACAGGGGATGCTGACATCAAATACTCTAAATGATAAAAACCTAAATTATCATCATCAGCTCATGATAGTTATTACAGAATGCTACACAAGTAAAAGGCAGGTCACTCACTTCACCGGCACTATCAAGCTCCTCCTCAGAACAACCAGCCCAAAGCGGATGGGCCCTGAAAGCCTTTTCCATATTGGCAAGGAACTCTTGTACCTGAGCGCTGTCCCTTTCTGGGTTAGGATCATTGTTTGAGAATGAGACAATGAAGCTGCAACCAAAGGCATTTCAGCTTTCAAAAGTTGCACAATAATGTCACATTAGTAGACATTATTTTCTTGTGTTAACAGAGATTTGAAAGAAACAATAATAATGAAGATAAGACGAAGAAAGATATGAACATATGAGAGTCAACCACGTATTTTATATGATCCTCAGCATAATTAACTTTATAAGCATACTCCTCCAAGTAAATAAGAAAATACAGAACATATATGGTTTAACTATACAACTTAAACCTATTTAACTTCCATATTAGTAGGATGAAATAATCTCCCAGCAATATGCTACAACAATAAGACGCTTGATCTTCTTCTTGTAAGAAGTATCACGATTCACTAACTTAAAATCCAAGTTCATTTACTACAATTCAAGAACACACAAGCGATTTCTTGATCAGGAAGTTCACTCCACTGAAAAGCTAAGCAGAAATAGCATTTGTATACGTAAAAGAATGCGCCTACTAATCTAAACCTGTTTAAACCAATGCAATTATAATCCAATTAACAACAAAAGTGACAATACCGTTTGATTCAATAAATAAAGCTCTTTGCGGAACTTTTTAGGCGATCGCCTCAACTCACACCCAACACCAGCTATCAATCTCACTCCAAAAAGAAAACAAGAAATCAAATTATCTGTATGTGCGTGTGGAAGAGATGTGTGTGAGAGAGAGAGAGAGAGACCTCTTAATGGATCTGACGAAATCAGAGGCGGAAGGTTGACGCATGCGCTCGAGGAAGTCCTGAAGACCTAAGAACACGTCCGCGTTCTCCATAAACCCCTGCCCACTTACGCTTTTATTCTTTGCTTACTATTCTCAAATTCACAGGAAGAAGAATAAAGAAGAAGAAATTCTGATGTCAGTGAAGACTGATGTTTAATCTCAATCATTAACGTCAACCATATTTAGCTTTGGCTTACATTTGCAAAAATGTATTATTTGATCAGCTTATTATTTTCTACTGTAGCTTTCACTAATTAAACTATCAACAAATCATCCAATCATAGACATGAAGCAAGCGATTCAATTGGGTCGCAAAGACTCGTAATTCAAGAGGTTGTCTTGATAAAAAAGAAAGCCAGGTAAATCAATCTCATTATTCTGCAGAATTATTAAATCTTGTGTTTACTTAATTTAACCCTTTCCTTAATCATTATTTAAAATCGTGATGAAGTTCTTATAAGTAATCAAGCATTTAGCTTTCCTATTAATATAGGAGAAGATAGTAGGATTTGGCACTAATGATGTCATTAATAAGGCAACACAGAGAGACTACAAATGGAAGAAGTAACAAATTCATAGAGCTGGTGATGTATATAAGCTGAAGGGAACTACAGCAGAATGACAAGTTTGCATCAAGCATGTTTGTCCATGTTACATTAAGCTCATCTCTTCTCTTCTCATCTCTTCTCTTCTCTCAGCGTTCTGATGGATACTGAAGCAACCATATGTATTCAACAACACAACCTTCTTCTTCTAACACTCACGTATATACAGTAGGCTAGGCTTCCACATGAAACACCTACGCTGTGTCTGCTACTGGTTGAAAATTTCTATGCCCAGTATACACTTGCAATGCTATCTCGTTCATTTCTCAACTGCCCTTTTAAGTTAAAGTTAAAACAGAGCACTCCACACAGCTCCATCCCCTTCGCCACACCTTTCGTGAACAAATTTTATCTTCTCCACCGATTTGCAGATCCCACTGCAGCTCCAGTCAAAAGATGCAATGCACACATTGCCTGCCTGCGCCTTCCATTCACAGTCTGCGACGCCAGCGCAAAAACAATGTTAACATCAATGAGAGAAATAAAGAAGATTAGACATGACAAAAAGTTCCTGGAATTTGTAACAAGAATACCTGGTGGAGTTCCACAGCACATATTGCGGTCATCTACGTGCTCAACTTCAAGACCAATAAACCAAGAACCAAGTGATACATCTTCATTAGCATATTTATGCAATATGGGCCTGCAGCAACAATTTGAGTATTTCAATCAAGTTTTACACATATCTGCCAGATATGCAATCCTTGAAAATATGATTCTCAAAATAATTGATGCAATGATGCATCTAAAACTTGATGCTCTAAATAACATCTTTTCCTGGAATGAGTGGGTTAAAATCTTTGACAGCTGATTTTTGCAAAACCATACAATCATAGAGCTGTATAAATTGTCTAAAATTTTAGCAAAGTACGCAATCCTTACTGGTTAATGGAGATGTATGTGGCGAGGTCCTTTGAGAGTGCGTATATCTGACCAGTTGCATGTCGAAAATATTTGTTCCCTTCCTCTCCAAATTTCCAATACTCTGGCTCGTGATACTTGACATTCCTGAATAAAAGAAAGAGCTCAGCATATGTCTGTGAAGATCCAAAAAAATAGTAGAGAATTTAATATTTCCATCATTAGAAACTGCAGAGGACTACTTTTGAGAAAGAACGGGTCCAGATTTCATACACCCAACGTAGACCCTAGGCTTTGAACGATGCCGAGCAAGAGTAGCAGCAAGCACACCTACAACAGCAGGTGTTGAAATATAAATCAACATACTAACATATGCATCTGGGCTAACAGCAAACTGAATACTTTCAGCATCATAGTATTAGATGCAGTGCAGTGCCTACCCAAATTGACATGAACATCATCATCCACCTTGATATAGAATTCAGCATCCCACTTGGCAACTGCTGTGGAAAAGAATATTTTTGTTTTTGCAGACAATTCATGGTATCCTTCTACGTGTTCCTGTAACATTTGCAAGAAAGGGTGAAACAATGATTGGTACGCTATGGGGTGTTTTGCACACAAATATTGCACATGCTATCTCACCAGCCTAAGGAAATCCTTATGCTGAGCATCTTCTGAATCAATGGCTCTATCCAGAATGCTGTTGGATGTGGCACTGAAACAATTTACAAGGATATACTTGATCAGTCCATCGTACAAAGTATGTTTTGCATAATCGGATATCTATACTTCAGTTTCATATCTTGCAGCAATGTCAGCATTGACCCATGCAATTCTTTAGTCAACAACTTCCAAAGATGTGCAAAAATATAAAGCACTAGATGTATCATTTCCATTACAAAATGAAGATGCAAACCTCAAACAGAGAGAAAGGATAAAATGAAAATTTAAATGGATAAAGCAAAGTTCCATCATCATTATAGTCAAACCTTAGGCTCAAGTGAATCTCTCTATCAGGGGACCAATTTTCTTGACTAAGGATCCACAAAAAAGGATGACCGAAAATGGAGCTTGTATCACTAAATATCTACAAATCCATAAATATGCATCACCCAGAAACACCTTTCAACAGCATCTTTGCCGCAAAGACAGTTTTAAGATGCTTATTTAGATAACCAATAATGTCTGGCTACAACAGATAGTTTTATTCACAGGGTCAATTCATCAACAAAGAATGAGAATTCATGCAGTGAATAGACTCAAAATAGAACCAAAAAATAAAGATGAAAGTTAAGCATAACTTTGCAATCTAATTTTTGGTTGCATAACTACTGGTTAAATCTTATCAAAACAACTAGAATGAAGAATAAAAGAAAAGGGGAAGTCAACAGAAAAAAAGTGATATGTAAATTCAAGCATACGGGGAAATTTTTTTGATGGAATTACCAGATCAAGCAAACTTTTGAAAATAATGGCATATTAAGGAAACAACCACATGGAAAACACCATGTTACTATAAGAGATGATGCAATAGTAAGTCCTTGAAGGTGCACTCACTTAGAAGTGAATGCATTGACATCAAGCCATTCCATATTGAATAAAGGTGCTATAAGCATCAAAAACAGATGTGTAAGCATCTGCTGAGGTTTCACAATTCAAATGCAGAAGGAATTCATCCTTGATTTGTTTTTGTATTTTATGATTAGCAAAAATGTCCAGGAAAAGAAGTAATAGTTTCAATTTGACATTCTCATAGGTCATACACAAATTCAAATCTTAATAACTACATATTGATAAGAGAGAACATATGCTCATTCATGTCCTGCCTGATATAACAAAGAGCCAAGTCTGCAACTTTAAATACAATCAAAACTAGCCCAAAAATCTCCAGAGGGTAGGCATTTATATCATTAGATCTTCAAATGAATAAAAGATCCAAAAGAAAATTTCTTCTCCAATTCGGTTCACTAGCTTATCAACATGCATTTATATCATTAGATCTTCAAACGAATAAAAGATCCAAAAGAAATTTTCTTCTCCAATTCGGTTCACTAGCTTATCAACATGACTATTCCACAACACTGCATATATCATTGTCCAAGCGATTTAACCAAGATGCAAAATAAGTTTATGAGCTTACCATAAATTTCAAAAGTATTTCTTAAATAAAGTTAAAGAATTTACCTATGACCAATCATGAATCGGATGACAATGCCCTTCTCATTCTCAAGTTGGAGAAGCTTTTCCCC
>JAOTIZ010000002.1:6169087-6182447 GCA_027123425.1 Erythroxylum panamense | reverse complement strand
TAATTTGTTAATAAATATTATATAAGAGATTAAATAAATTTATTTAATTAAAAATAATTTATCTTTAAGTTTTATCTTAAATGTAATTATTATTAGTAATAAAAATACAACTATATTAATTTTACTAACTACACATATTTTTATTTTTATTTAAAAATATAAATTAAAAATTAAAAATAAAAATTAAAACAGACAAAAATTGAAAGCAGAATCAAACGGCCTTTAGTTTGTAAAATCATATCTTATTCGTCGTTGACGAGTATATAGACGCATTCCTCATTAGAGCCCCATTTGTGGAGTTTCAAGATGGAAGTTAACGCTCCTCGTCTCTTAAACAATGACATTTGCAATGCAATTAAAGCGTAACAGTATGTTTTTAAGAGTGGCGTTCTTGGCCGGTTCACTTCTTTAAAGCATTAAATATAGTAGTTGATTTCAACTTTGTATGGTATGGATAAAGACACGACAAGTGTAGCAGATAGTCTAGTTATAGTATCGCCGTTAGCTTTTAAAATTCTACTAAATTAAATTTATTATTCAATTATAAATCACTTACTCACAAATAATTTATTTATAATATAATTATTATATTTAAAAGCATGTTTTCGTATTATTAAAAATTAAATCCTTATTTCGCTAAATAAAGTCCTTGTCAGCAGATTACTTAGAATGTTTGGGTAAGTAAGGGCATTTCGCCAAAGCTAACTAGTCGTTAACCAGATGGATATCTTTTCGGCTTCCCCCAAAGTGGAAAACGCACTCAAGAGGGCCAAGTAGTCCGTAATGAAGACTTTATAAGTCAATGGTGGTGTCAAAGTTTTCAACTTTCAAACATGCCGGCTTCACTTTATAGTTTATACGATTGAAAGTGAACTCACCTTTATTTATGTACATTAGGATTTATATGATACGTGAAGCATGGGCAATACTGTTGTGATTGGTTGGGTGTAAAAATTTTTAATCGAATGAATTGACTAAAACAGAATTGTTAATAATATAATAAAATGTAAATGAATATAATATTAAAATTTTATTGTTTGGGAGGGATGAAAATATTCATAATGTAATATAGTGAAATGTTGTTTGGATGAAGAGTTTATAATGTAATTGAAAAACCTCAAGAGGTAGTCGTTTCGTCCGATTCGTTTCTAACAAACAAAAAAATAGAAAATTAAGAGAACAAAAAATAAATCAAAACTGGAATTTGTTAACGCAATTCGGCACACCTTGCCTACATCGGCGGGACTCTCACCCAGCTTAATACTTTCACAAAAGTACAATAGATTTACCCAAGACTTTACTAAGTAGACATCACTCAACCCTTGATATTATCTCTTAACCTCACTTCCCGTGAAAGAATTTCACATCCAATTACACAACCGATTCTTGTTAACCTCGTCAGAGGATTTTTCTAAACAACTTTTAATGAAAAAACAATAAATAAATAACTCAAATAATGAATCAACTAAGAATAAAAACATAATACACTTGAGAAAAAAAAAAGAAGACAACTTTCTGAAATGTTAAGCTCCACTTAAATAAATTTGAAAGTCGTCGCAACAATAATGGGCTGATTCACATAAACACCAACACGAAACTACAACTGCACCAATAACACATTCACCAACCAAAGTATATGCGGTCTATAAGGACATCAATTAATAATCATTGCTACCCAAATAAAAATCCTTGACCGCACCTCTAAAAAATTCCAACAACATTATCTTTAAGAAGATCTGAAAAAAAATCAAAAGCTCATGCCCATTGCTTTGTTTCTTATCTAAAGTTCCCTGCTCCGTTTCTTGTCCCACAACCACAGTATTTTTCAACCCACGAAAGCATGCACATGTAGGTGTGTTTTTCAATAACAAGTAACACACACTCTCGGATTTATTAAACACCTACATAAGATTTACTTTAACGTCTACTACATCGTTATTACACTTCAATTAATGCAACATCCACACAAACAAACTTCCGGCCATGTTCTCACCTCTAATTAATGCCCACTGCCACTTTTATTTCAAGACCCCCAATTTTCCTTTAACACCCACTGCACATTTAATTGCAAAACTTCAAAAAACCACATAAGTTACTTTTTCAACACTCACTATACCAATGTAACTCCTCTTCACCGTAGCTTCCATTTAGACATGCACATAGCCACAATATTTTGTTCAATCAACTAACACACGCAACCCTACTCTGTACTATACTCAACTGAGATAGATTTCTGCATTTTTTATTCAATAGACAATTAATGCACATCAACTTAGTTGCCACAAACTCACATTCAAGATTGACTTCTATCGTAGATTCCAGATATGCACAAATCCCTCACACAATAAAAATCCCACTTCAACAGAGTCCCACTTTAATATTTTTCGCACAAGATACACATCTTCTATGGATAAAATCATACATGATATTCACCAACACATCTTGCCAATATATATATCAATTTAAGATAAAACTCTTTTTCAACAAGAAGATTATTCATATACCTTTTGAATTCAAGTCATTATCCAACTAATATCTTATATGTTTAATTAACAAATAATGTCAAAACTAATTATTTAGATATATAACATATATTCTAACAATCTTTCCCTTTTTGGCATTGCTTGTCACTAATATGAAACCCCCTTAATATAATTGGACATATAATTATCAAATTCACAATTCATATGACAAATACTCTCCTTTAATCAAATATCAAGTTTCAAAGAAAATCAATTATCTAATCATCCAAGTTTCTCCCTCTTGGGACAAAAAGATGTCAAAAAATACGATAAATAACCACACATATATTTTGAAATCTCCCCCTGAATAGATCATTCACCATAAAAAAATTGATGTATCTGCCTTGGGACAAAACAATATCAAAATGCATAATCATAAGAATCAATAATAGATGCAACGGAAAAATTATAAGCACGCCAAAAAGATAAATTACTACCATTCAAAACACTGAGAGATATGCCTAAAAGATAGAGAGATACTTTAGAGAGATCCATACTGATGAGAGAGCTTAAGAGTCTTTAGTGGAGCCAAATAAAAATCACAATGCAAACTACTAAAAAGATGGGATGACAATAGTAATATAAAAACTAAAGAACTAAAAAAGACAAATCTTTTATTCTTCTTCTTCTTTTTTCATTTATTTTTTAAACAACAAAAAAAACAAAACTATAAAGTATATAGTCCCTGTACCCCTCGAAGAAGTTCAAACCTAGTATCTTTCTTCGTCATGTTATCTTTGTCATCGGTTTCTTCTTTTGAAATAACTGACTTGTCTTCTGTCTGACCAGTTGCTTTACAAATAGTAACTAACTGTGATTCTAGACAACTTCTTGTTTTCCTTTACAATGTCTTTGTGTCTGTAATTAACCCTTTCTAATTTAAATGTGCTTCGATAACATGAGTTGCCGCTAAAAATTTAATGGAGAGAGTCTACATTTTTTGTTATGACCACTTTGAAACATCATTTGTAACATCCATCTCGGCCTTATGTGCCCGATAACTTTGTAAAAATGACACGTCGGTACAAATCTTTGGTTCTTTCGCGATGTTTCTTCTTTTCGGACATATCTGGACATATTATTTTTTCTCCCCACTTTAGAGCACTCACCCTTATAGCCAACACCTTGAAGATCCCCTTTAACCTTACCAATTTTTCTTAAATTTTTTAGTTTTTTGTGCTTCCATTCAACATTCTCAATCCCTTTTCAGTACTTACCAATTTCATTATAGCTTCACCAAGCTCATCTGACGTCAACATCAATTTCTTTTCTGTCTCTTGGATGGTGTTCTTCATAGAGAGATTCTCTTCTTTTAATCTTTCATACTTTCTACGTATTTTCATCCATTTTTAGTACATTAGTTCATAAGTGTCGTAAATGTTCCATTTTTTGTCATCTAAACCACTTTCATCACTGTCATAATTTGATCATAGGTCTTGAGATGAGTTGTTTCCAAAATTTTCCGATTGTCTCTCTTTTCGGCCTTTAGTTACTTCCTTCTTAGTTATTGTTAAATAAGTAACTGGATTTTTACTATGTAGGACAACCAACGCAGCACTATTCGCTATTTCTTCTTCGCTACCATATCCACTCTTAGAATCATTCTCACTCCAGGTGCTTGTAAAGGATTTTCCTTTTCTCTTCTTCAAAGCATTAGCACATTCGGATTGAATGTGTCTGAAACTTTGACATTTATGACATTAGATTCTCCTTGCCTTCCTTTCACTCTTTCTTATAGCCATGCTCGCGAAATTAGGATTCATACCAACTTGCTACCAAGTTCTGAAATGATGACCTCACTTTGATACTAAGTGAAAAACCCGAAGGGGTAGTCATTTCGCAAACTTTTCGATTCGTTTCTAGCAAATAAAAAATCAAAAAAAATAAGAGAACATAAAATAAATTAATAGATTTACCCAACTTAATACTTTCACGAAAATACAATAGATTTACTCAAGGATTTACTGAGCCGATACCACTCAACCTTTGACACTATCTCTCAACCTCACTTCCCGTGAAAGAATTTCACACCTAATAACACGATCGACTCTTGTTAACCTCGTTAGAGGATTTTTCTAAACAACTTTTAATGAAAGAACAATAAACAAATAACTTAAGTGATGAATCAACTAAGAATAAAAACATAATACACTTGAGAAAAAAAAAAGAAGACAACTTCTCAAAAGGTTAAGCTCCACTGAAATAAATCTGGAAGTCGTCGCAACAATAATGGACTGATTCACATAAACGCCAACACGAACCACAACTGCACCAATAACACATTCTCCAACCAAAGTATGCAGTCCATAAGGAAATCAATTAATAATCGTTGTTGTCCAAACAAAAACCGTTGACTACACATCTGAAAAAATTCCAACAACATTATCTTTAAGAAGATCTGGAAAAATCAAAAGCTCACACCCACTGCTTCTTTTCTTATCTAACGCTCACTACTCCGTTTCTTGTCCAACACACACGGCATTTTTCAACTCACGAAATCATTCACATGTAGCTGTGTTTTTCAATAACAAATAACACACACTCTTGGCATTATGAAACACCTACATGAGATTTACTTTAATGTCCGTTACACCTTATTACACTTCAATTAATGCAACATCCACAAAACAAGCTTCCAGCCACGTTCTCACCTCTAATTAATGTCCACTGCCTCTTTTATTTCAAGATGCCCAATTTTCTTTTAACACCCACTGCACATTAAATTGCCAAACTCCAAAAAAAACCTCATAAGCTACTTTTTCAACACTCACTATACCACTGTAACTCCTCTTTACCGTAGCTTCCAATTAGACATGCACATAGCCACAATATTTTATTCAATCAACTAACACACGCAACCCCACTCTATACCATACTCAACTAAGATAGATTTCTGCATTGTTTGTTCAATGGCAAATTAATGCACATCAACTTAGTTGCCGAAAACTCACATTCAAGATTGACTTTTACCGTAGATTTCATATGTGTACAAATTCCTCACACAATAAGAGTCCCACTTTAATTTTTTCCGCACAAGATACACATCTTCTATGGATAAAATCATACATGATATTTACCAGTACATCTTGCCAAGATACACATCAATTTGAGATATAACTATTTTTCAACTAGAAGATTATCTATATACCTTTCGAATCCAAGTCATTATCCAACTAATATCATATATGTCTAATTAATAAATAATGTCAAAATTAATTATTTAGATATAAAACATATATCATAACTGTAATATAGTGTAAAGTTGTTTATCATTTTACATTCTATCATAAAATTTTCAAATTAGAGGTTCTTTTATTTTTGCTATTTAGGATGCAGTGAGAGGTAATATGAAACAATCCTCTTCTATTCTATTCTATTATAAAACCTTCTCTCAAATGATGAAATATTATTACATTTCATTTTATTATATTATAAAACCCCCATCCAAACATGACCTAAGGAAGAAGGTGAGTACAATCCCGTTCAGTCTTAAACCCATTTTAGGCATAAATAATTATGTTGTTTAAATTAAAATTAGTTTGTTTAGGTTTCTCTTTGAAAGTCTTCGTTTTTTTCTTTTTTTTTTCCTGTGAAATTCATATTTGAAAAATAAAGAAGAAAGAAGTATGACATTGAAGTGTAAGAATGACATGGAAAATCAATTGCGTTCAAATAAGAAGAATGTAATTACTAGGGTAACTAACATATTACTGTATTTTTAAACTTTAAATATTCTTAATTTTTATTTTTAAAAATTCATCTTCTTAAAATACATTTAAAATAATGATAAAACACGTGTGCAATACGAACATCACACGTGTACCAACCAAATAATACTTATGTGACAATCTAACTTAATTTTCAAACCAAAATAATTAAATTAAATTCAAGCAATAATTTGTTATAATTATTAACTATTAGTTTAAAACAAATTTAATCAATTTGAAACGAGTTTAATGGTTAAATTAAATTACCGTATTAGCGATATTTGATTAATCCATAGATAATATTTATATCACATGTGTTTTATAGTTAAATTTAGGAGAAACAAATTTTTTGAAGAATTAGAAGTAAAATTTCACCTAAACTATATAACAAAGATTTATATAACTTCAAAAGGTTGATGTAAATCGTGCTCATTGAAAGCCTGAAACTTCTCATTTGGGCCTAAAACATTTAGCATTCACAATGGTCATAACATTTTGGGCCACAATTTTGCAAAAGAGAGCATCTTGTCACATCCAATCCAACATATGAAATCATGTATATTCTTTTTCCTTTACGACACGCATATGCAACTCCTAAACGTGTAAAATCTAAAGGTTTTAAAATCTAAATACTAATAGGAAATAAGAAAAGCAAAAGCGATTGGCCGAAAAAGGAAAAAAGCAAAAGGCCGGTTGCCCTAACAAGTCCATCCAATCTGCTATATAAAGCCATCCCCAAACCCACACCATTCGTACGCAGCGCTCACTAATCAAACACCAATACTTCTCCTATCTCCTTGTCTCGTTTCAATTCAAGGTTCGTTCGTTTCTCTTCTTATGTCTTTTTTCCATCCATCTATCTTTAATATTATCGGATCTTTTCCTGTTTCGATTGAGCCAATTGATGTGTTACGATACGTTGATTTTCTGGAGCTTTGAATTAATTTCCTTGTTGCCAAATCTTTATAGATCTGAAAATTTTGTTTTTATTTGGTGTTACTATTTGGATGTTCTTGATTCAGAAGGATTCCGATTTTTGAGCTTGGACGAATGATACGTTATCTTCTGGAGTGTGTTTGTTGGGCTTGAAAGTTTTGATTGTGGCCTTTATATGAATAATCTTGGTTCTAGGCGTCAGATTATATTCATCTGACTTATTTATCGATCAGGGTGTATTCCATGGTTGACGTGCGAATTTTGATTATTTTTTCTTGTACAAAAAGAAAAGATTTTGGAAAACTTTTACGTCTTTATGGGTTTTCGGATCTTTTTTGTTCTTTTCTCTCTTCTCGGACATGTAGTCTTTATATCTAAATCTTTATGCGTACTGGATTTTCTGTACTTACTCTAGACCTTTCTAGCAAGTTTGGTGATAATATTAAGACTTGTTTATTAGGATTTTGTTTTAGGTAATCTTTTTATGTAACCTAGAAGAGCACCTGGTTTTACATTTCTTCTCCGTTGTGTTGGGCTTTTGGTTTTCTTTTTCTGTTGACCTCTTGCCCCAGGGAGTCGGTAAATTTGAATTTACTTGCATATGATTATCTCTAAACGATTTTTTTTTTGTTTATGCTATTTGGCTTTGTTTAGTGTTGAATTGTTGGTGTTCAGTAAATGTATTTATACCAGGGGTATGTCAGTGATGCCCTATATCTTCATGATTGTCAACTTATCTCGGAAGTGTGTTGTTGGATTTCAGGAAGTTTGCAGTTCAGTCTGCTTTATTCTGCAGTTTGACAAAGTGGAGGGCGTTAAGCTTGAATCCTCTTTTATGTCTGAAAGAGCCTCCCTGTTTCTGTCAGTAATTGGTTTACTTGGAGAGTACAGTCCTACGTCTAGAAAAAAGAATAGACATTCTTCAGATAAAGTTGGCTGCATGCATATTGAGTTATTTGAGGGCCATAGTACACATCTTCTAGGTTGCCAGTTTATACAACCTTCTTCGTCTGCCAGTAAACTGCCCAGGGGCTTCTGAATAGTTCAATATCTGTGTCTTCATTCTGTACATCAAGATGGCTTTACAGAATATTGGTGCTTCCAACAAGGATGATGCCTTTTACAGGTATAAGATGCCTAAAATGGTGACTAAAATTGAAGGTAGAGGAAATGGCATCAAGACCAATGTGGTTAATATGGTTGAAATTGCAAAAGCTTTAGGTAGACCAGCTTCTTACACCACAAAGTACTTTGGCAATGAGCTTGGAGCCCAATCAAAATTTGATGAGAAGACTGGTACTTCGCTTGTGAATGGGGCTCATGAAACTGCAAAGCTTGCAGGGCTTCTCGAGAACTTCATCAAGAAATATGTTCAGTGTTATGGTTGTGGTAATCCTGAAACGGAGATTCTCATCAGTAAGACGCAGATGATTAGCCTAAAGTGTGCCGCCTGTGGGTTTGTTTCCGATGTGGATATGAGGGACAAACTTACGACTTTTGTCCTTAAGAACCCACCTGAACAGAAAAAAGGTTCCAAAGACAAGAAGGCTATGAGGAGGGCTGAGAAGGAAAGGATGAAGGAAGGTGAGGCAGCAGATGAGGAGCAGAGGAAGATGAAAAAAGAGACTGGAAAGAAGAAAGGCTCTTCTACCAGCTCCAAAGATGCTTCAAAAGGTACGTCAACCAAGAAGAAAAGCAATGGCTCTGATTCCGATCACTCCCCAGCTCACAGTCAGTCTGGTGAAAATGACCACACAACTGCTGATGATGAAGATGACGATGATGTCCTGTGGCAGACTGATACCTCAATGGCAGCTGCTAAACAACGCATACAGGAACAGTTGAGTTCTGTTACCGCAGATATGGTCATGTTATCTACTAATGAAGAGAAACCGAATCACGGAAGGAAGTCTCCAGCGCATGAGAATGGTTCTGGGGCCGCTGACACTCAAGTCAGGCTTGTTGATGAAATAAAAGAATACCTGAAAAAGGGTTCTTCTCCAGCCCAGCTGAAATCCTTCCTGGGTTCACTTTCTGGGACATCGCAGGAAGTTACGACAGCTCTGTTCACTGCTCTCTTTGAGGGTGTTGAGAAAGGTTTCGCGAAAGAAGTTACCAAGAAGAAGAACTACATAGCAGCAGCAACTCAGGATGATGGATCGCAAATTTTTCTTCTGAACGCCATTGAATCATTTTGTAGGAAAGCAAGCCCCGAGGCAGTGAAAGAGGTTGCGGTAGTTGTCAAGGTATTGTATGACAATGACGTGTTAGAAGAGGAAACGATCTTGGAATGGTACAATAAAGGCCTAACTGGTGGGAATAGAAACTCCATAGTTTGGAAGAATGTCAAGCCTTTCGTTGAGTGGCTTCAGAATGCGGAGTCTGAATCGGAAGAGGAGTAAGTGGTAGTAACTGCTTGAAAAAGTCCGTTCGTGTCAACTTTGAAAGCGTTTGCCGTTTGCCGTTTCTTTCTGTTGGATGTTTGAAAGTACTATTTGTCTTACTGCAAGTAGAAGTATTTGTTGTGTGGTGGCTGATCTTACTGATAGGTGTCCATTAATGTAATAAGAGATCATTGTGACAGTTTCCGGTCCAATGATTCTTTTTTAATTACAGTGGTTTTTTTTTTTGGTGTCGTCGTCTGTATCGGTCTTTAAGGTGTGTTTCTTTGCTCGAACTACATTTAAGTAAGATCATAGTCAAAAAGTTTGGGATTGGAAGTGCAATTAAGCTATATTTATATGTTTGAAACAAATATGTTGAATTAAAATTGCAGGAAAATTAGAGCTTACTATAAACATACATTTTGAAGTATTTTTAATAATTATTGATATAATGTAAAAAAATGACATTCCTTTTTAATTAGATTTTATGAGCTGGTTTTTTAAACACGTTCGATTGCTAAGCCATGACTATTAAGAGAGAATTCAAAATCAGTATATTCAATACTACAATTATAAATTTTTTTTGGTCTTTCTCTCTCATCGAGGTCTCTCTCTCTCTCTTGTCATCGACAAGTTTCCTTTAGTCTTTTGTTACTTATCTTGTGCTCGATCATGGCGGTCGACATGGCTAGTATTTCCGTTGAAGGTGAGGAGGATGAAGGAGTGGTGATTGGAGGGAAGGAGATTGTGGAAGATGGAATTGATTATTCTATATGTTTGGTGGGACGCTTTCATTTGGATGGGAATATCAACTTCAATGCTATGAAACATATTTTGGCATCCCTACGGAGGCCTTTCATGGGGTTTAATGGTTTATGTTTCATGAGTAGGAGAATGACATGTATTTATTTTAGTTCTATCATGAAGTGGATGCGAGTAGGGTAACGGAGATGTCTCCTTGGACATTTGATAACCAACTGTTGCTGTTAGAGAGGATGGGCGATTATTCTCATCCTTCTGAGGTCCCTCTATTTCATGTTCTATTGTGGGTACAGGTGCATGGCCTGCGTTCTGGATTTATGTCAGAGCATGTGGCTAAGAAGATTGGCAATGCATTAGAGGAGTTTGTGGAGTTAGATCCTAAGAATTATGAGAGGCTGAAAAAGAAGTTCATATGATTGAGGTATCGACATGATGTAAGGAGGACAATTTGTCAATTAATGCGATTAAGGAAGGATAATGGGGAGTGGTTTACTATGGATTTAGAGTTCGAGAAGTTACCTTGTGTCTGTTTCCTATGTGCATATTTAGGGCATACTGAGAAGTTTTGCCGATTACTACTTAACAAGAACAATAGTCCTCTTATCTGAAAACTTACACCGTCTATTCGGGCTACAATTCACCAGAATCCCGTGAATCTTGGATCACAGTGGCTAAGGACGGGGGGAACGATGGAGGAGGGAGAAGAGTCCACGCAGAATATGTTTGGTAGGTCAGGAATGAGGGGAGTTCAAAATTTAAATGGCTGCCAAATGGATAAGAGAGGTGTGGATTCTACTGGCAATAAATAAGGGAATTCGAAAATGGGTGAGGAGGTGGATAAGGAAGGTGGAGGTGATCTGGCGGGTGAGGATGTAGGTGTTATTATTATAGACCCTAAAAGAAGAAGAATGGGCTAGGAGCCCAAGAAAACAAAGGAACCTAGTACTTTGGACAATAATGCTACAAGTTCTAGTACTGGTTCAAAAAACGGATCAACGGTGGGCGCTGTGATTCAAGCCCACCGACAAAAATAAGTTGCATAAGTTGGAATTGTCGGGGGCTTGGCAACCCTCGAGCAGTAAATTCTTTGCAGGAAATTATTAGACTTAAAAGGCCAATTTTAATTTTTCTGATTGAGACTCTTTGTAGTTCTTCAAAAATAAATGAACTAAAAGATCTCTTGTATTATGATGGTCTTTTCAGTTGACAGTAGAGGCCACAGTGGTGGACTTATGTAGATTTGGAAGTATGTAAATACTATTTCTCTTATTAGTTCACGTGAAAGATATATTGATGCTTTGGAAGATATTGCTAACGTGGGTGCTTGGAGGGTTGTTGGTTTCTATGGTGAACCTAACCGATCTAGGCAATCAAATTCATGACAGCTATTATGTGTATTGGCTTCGCATAGTGAGGAACCATAGGTATGCCTTGGTGACTTTAATGATATTCTTTATGGCCATGAAAAGCGAGGTGGAAGACCTCGGTCGTTGTCACTTATGCTTGGATTTCAAGATGCAAGATCAGATGCTGGTCTCTTTGATTTTCCTATGACTGGCTATCAAGTTATGTGGGAGCACAGAAGAGGTTCGGGCCAGCTTATAGAAGAAAAGCTTGATCGCATTTTAACAAAAAACTTTTGACGGCAGTTATTTCCATATGCATATGTGTCGGTCTTGCCTATCTCTTCATCCGATCACCTACCTCTCTTTCTTCAGGTATGACTTCTTATGCCTAGACCGATAGCTTGCAGGTTCAGATTTGAGAACCATTGGATGAGGGAACCTTTATATCGGGAACTTATTATTGATTGTTGGAATCATAACGTGGAATTATCACTTTCAGATAAACTCCAGAGATGCAGTTAATTGTTTTCGACCTGCAGAAGGAATTTCGAATGTGCATAAGATGAAGATGGATAATTGTTTGATGTCCATGGCAGTGTTGAGAGGGTCTAGGATTCAGGCAGATATGGATAATTTTGCTGTTGCTAAAAATCGCTATTTTGAGTTACCGTGTCAACATGAAGTGTACTGGAAGCAGAGAGTGAAGGAATTTTGGCTTAAAGAAGGTGATTCAAATACTTGTTTTTTCCATAATGTTGCTACAATTAGACAAAAGAAAAATCAGATTGAGCGACTTCAGGACGACAATGGAAGTTGGCAAACATAGGAGACTAGTTTGGAATTTGTGGCCAGTTTGTACTTCTCCAACATTTTTCGGTCTCAGGTTTGTGATATTAATCCGATTCCAGAACATATCTCGAGATTGATTACTGAGGATCAGAATGAATCGCTACTTCATCCTTATACTGCAAAAGAAGTAAAAGTTGTTGTGTTTTGTATGATGCCAGACAAGTCATGACCTAGGCTTGATGTAGCGCCCCCTCATCGTAGGGTACATATCGGGACGCCCGAAGGTCACTCCGACACGTATCCCACGGTGAAGGTGCACTACCCGAAAACAACTCACTAAAACCTGCATGGCATCGCAACACATAATCCACAATAGCAGAAATCACTAAATATTAAAACCAAAATATCAATCTGATACAGTCATCCGGAAACAGAATAGACAGGTCTATCAGTCTCCTAACAAAACCAAAAGGAAACTGATACAAACGTCTATCCTAATCAAATCCCAAAAATCCAATCAAAATCGCCCCAGCTGACCGACCTGTGTGCCATCGCTACTCTGATCTCGCACTCGCACAGCTCGCAACGTCCACTACGGGAGCTAGAATCCTACTAACGAAGCCCTGAAAAATATTAGCAATGTTGGGTGAGTTTGCGAACTCAGTGAGAACCCATCATCGATGGTTCACCCAACTCATGCATAGACGTACACAATATACGTATCACATAGTCACAATAATACATTAAAGACATTATCAGACAATTTACACAGTTTCAATATCATTATACAAGTCACTGAGATATCATCACACACTATATGCATTCTCAATTTACACAACACATACACTTTCATGCCACTGTCACAATCTAGGCAAGTAGGAGAGCCCTCAGGGTATGCACTACTGCCCGCTCAC
>JAOTIZ010000002.1:6119850-6132366 GCA_027123425.1 Erythroxylum panamense | reverse complement strand
AAAATTAATAATAATAATTATATTCATAATAATAATAAAAAATAAAAATGTTATAATACTAATAATAATAACAACAACAATAATAATAATAAATGTATGATAACAATAATAATAACATTAAGAACAACAATAATTAATACAAAATTAATAATAATAATATTCATAATAATAATAAAAAATAAAATGTAATAATAATAATAATAATAATGATAATTATAATAGTTATAACAAAACATGAATATGTTATAACTAATAATAACATAGTGGCTGGTTGAAGGGGAGACAGGGACAAGCGTCCTTGTCCTTCCTTTTTGGGAGGGATAAAAAAGTTTGTCCTTGTCTACTGAAGATGGTGGACAGAAATTCGGAGACAGCAATCAAACGTGTCATGGAGATGAGATTTTTTCTGTTTCGTCTACTGTCCTCACTAATGAAGACAGGAACCAAACACAGCACAAGTACACCATAAATCCAAAACTCTCTCTTTCAAGCATTTCATCCATAGACGGAGCTACGTGGGGGCCTATAGTGCATTGGAGCCCCCAACATTTTAAAAAATAAATATTTATATATATATATATATAAAGACAGAATTATTTGGAGCTCATTAATACATTGGGCCCTCTAAAATTTTAAAAAATTAAATATTTAGACCCTCGTATCTTAAACTTCTCTCCGTGATCATCGATCACTTAAGTGGTGATTCAAGATATGACATCTAGTTTATATACAATACAGAACATATGGCTTTCTCCAAGCTTTCCTGGTACTTCTCGTGGAAGTAAGACTGCTTATTTTCTACACAGCCTCACGTTACAAGATCCAAGTAAGACTGCTTATTTTCTACACAGCCTCACGTCACAAGATCCAATTTCAAGACTTGAATCAACTACCCTTGCCCTTCACTCAGCCTCATTTGACAAAGAATCGTCTGAAACTTTGGATCCGTTTAAGTTTGACGTCGTCTTCACCTGATCAGGGTTAACATAAAAATTTGAGGCTGATTATGCAACTACACTTGGCCTTGATTTACCTCCCGGCCGGCGGTTTAGGCTTTTACACAACCTGAATATTTCTTGTATCAAAGATATGTGACGAACCAGCACAAGCTTCCACGCCAAAACCCCCCCGTGTTACCATAAACCAAACACACATTAAAATTACTAAAAGACCAAGAGACAAAGTCGGAGATGCAGGGAGAGATACAACTGGATAAGAGGCGACAGGAAGCCATAAATTTGGGTTTCCCAATTAGAAATTATCTCCGACGAGCTTGATGAAGAAGAAGAAATGAAGCCGAAGAAAATCTGAGCCGGTGACAGCCTTGGAAGACGACACGGCATAAGTCAAAATGGATCTTCAATTAAAAGGACCGGACAATTGGGCCCCACAAAAACATTCGGTTAATTTATTATTCTAATTTAAATAAAAAATTCCAATCTTACGTGTACAGAATTTTAAAATATAACTGAATCTAACCGCCATCACGCCCACTGGGTGTTCACTCGTCACATTCGAGCGCCACGTGTACTCTTACTTGAAGTTGTATGTGGAAACCCAGTGGCTCTCCCCGCCAAACCTACATCCAGATTCAGCTTCCCTAACACGCGGCGCGTCCATTTCACACGCGTCTCCATTTATATATTTATATTAGGCATAATCAGTGTATATGGTAATCTCCATTGCAGGCTACAGCCAGAGCGTTTAGTAAGGTTTTCGTATTTCGTCTAATTTTGATGGAAGCCAACGGCAACGCAGGGAGAGTTCGTTATTTGAGGTGTAGCTTCTTCAGGAAATGTTGCCGCTGCTTTTGTTGCTGTTACACCTTTCCTTAAACTCTTTGTTGTTTGTTTAAATCCAATAAGGGTTTTGGTCTTATGGATTTGGCACGATCCCGATCGGGCTTCTCTCTCGGGTTCAACTCTCATGATACATCGCCGGGTCCGATTCCCTTGCAATTACTCAACGACGAGAAGGAGAACGACGATGACGACGATCAAAACGAAGGTCACCAACAGTTGAGCTTTTTGGGACACCAGCTTTGTCTGAAGAGGAAAAGAGATGGCCAAAGGTCGTCGTGTCCACCGAACTCTCCCAATCGGGCTGCTGTTCAAGGGGATCTCGACTCTCGACAAGCCACGGTTCGTGGGTGGGGTAACCAGGCGCTTCCTGTTGCTGATCCAGAAGTTTATGAAATGATGGAGAAAGAGAATGAAAGACAGTTCAAAGGAATTGAGTTGATAGCTTCCGAGAATTTTGTCTGCAGAGCGGTTATGGAAGCTTTAGGCAGTCGCTTAACGAATAAGTACTCTGAAGGATATCCCGGTGCCAGGTGTTATACTGGTAATCAATTCATTGACCAAATCGAGTCACTCTGTTGCAATCGCGCGTTGGCAGCTTTTGGGCTTGATTCTGATAAATGGGGAGTGAATGTGCAGCCATATTCGTGTAGCTCGGCGAACTTTGCGGTATATACTGGACTTTTGTTGCCGGGGGATCGGATTATGGGGCTTGATTCTCCTGCAGGGGGGCATTTGAGTCATGGGTATTATATTCCAGGAAGGAAAAAGGTGTCTGCTTCCTCGATTTTTTTTGAGAGTTTGTCTTACAGAGTGGATCCTCTAACTGGGTATATTGATTATGATAAGATGGAGGAGAAAGCAGTGGACTTTAGGCCAAAGATACTTATTTGTGGAGGGAGTTCGTACCCTAGGGAGTGGGATTATGCAAGGTTCAGAAAAGTTGCTGATAAGATTGCTGCTGTTTTAATGTATGACATGGCTTACATTAGTGGTCTTGTGGCAGCTAAGGTTTGTGATGAACTTAACTTGAATTTGCTTTTGGAAGTTTTTAACTGCTTAGTATATTGAAATTTCTCAGCAAAATTTTCATGCTCTGAATTTTAGGATCCTAGGTATCCTGAAATTGTTTGTGGATTACGGAAAATGTTAAGTTAGCTTCTGGTGGTTGTGATAAGTGAAGTAGGTTTTGGCTGCTTAGTGCATGTTTTATCGTTGGTTAACGGCTTGAGAGATTAGCTTGTAGTTTATATTTAAACCAATTTTAAATGATAAATTTGGACGGTAGCAATGTCTCACTGAGCATGATATAGTTGGATGGATGAACTCTCCAGGCTCATTTACGCCCCCAATGTTCTTTTCTTATCACTTGATGTTTGTCTATGATGATTTGTTTTCCTTTCCAAATTTTCGCATTCTTGGTGCTTATCTATGGGATTCTATGTTTTTAAGAAAAAAGAATGCTTCTTCCATGGGTTTCTAGAACCTGAACTAACATAATTCTTGAATTGATTGTTTGCCTAATTCTTTTCATAAAATGAATGTAACAAATAGTCATAAACAGGTTTTGACATTTATGACAAAATTATGTTGCGACTTCATGAAAGTAATTCAGGAAGATGGTTCTACCAATGGCGGATGTGTTGACTGAATTTCCATAAGTGCCAACTATACTGAAGTTACTGGAGAGCTGTTCTTCCCTTTAAAGACTTCGTGCATTAACTGGGTTGACATCATATTTTTTGTAGCTAAGTTTGAAAGTGACTGAGTCTTTGGCTATGATTTTTTAATCTTGTATTAGGAAAACTAAATAATCAATTTGAAGCTGACGAACTTATGAGCCGAAGTAGTTGTGATTGTTCTTTATTCACAGTCTTGCAACACTTATTAAGATTTAAAACTTTTTAAGTATTTTTTTGATTGAAGTGTTTTGCTTCTTTTTGTTATTGTATTGAGATTGAGCTGTACTAAACAGTTCATGATGATAAAGTAAACTAGTTTTTCTTTCCATCTTCCTTATTTCTGTATATGTGTCACAAGTTGATGACAGCAAATTTTTATATTACTTGATATTCATTATAACTTCTTAATTCATATTGTTTGGATCATATTTTGTGCAGGAATCTGCTAATCCTTTTGACTATTGTGATATAGTTACCTCGACAACTCACAAAAGTCTTCGGGGTCCCAGAGGAGGAATTATTTTCTACAGGAAAGGTCCAAAGTCAAGGCCGCCAGACATGCTTCTTAGTCTCAGTGATGGTAATGGCCATTATGATTTCGAGGAAAGGATAAACTTTGCAATCCATCCATTACTACAAGGAGGTCCTCACAATAATCACATTGCTGCTCTTGCCATAGCCTTAAAGCAAGTGGCTTCTCCAGATTACAAAGCATATATGAAACAGGTAAAGAGAAATGCTCAAGCATTAGCTGCTGCTTTGCTGAGAAGGAAATGCAGATTGGTGACTGGTGGTACTGACAGTCATTTGCTAGTTTGGGATATAACTTCTTTAGGGTTAACTGGTACAGTTTGACATCCTATCTCTGAATAAATATATCGGAGAATGAGTGATTGTTTATTTATTGGATCTGTAGTATTTCTACCTTTGCTGTCTGCTATTTTGTTTTCTTTGACATGAATGTGCATGTCATTTTCTATTTCTATTTCCTTGATGGGCTACGGAACATGTTCTGAAGTTACTGAAACAATACTTGTATGGTCACTCTGAAGTGTGAAGTTTCTGTGAATTTCAGAGAGGTCATAGGTTTGGAAGTTAATGAAGCAGTATTTTTAGCTTGTGACGATTTTCTCCGTATCATTAGTCTTCATTACTAGGTTGTATAGCTAGATGTTACAGTAGTTTGTGGCTGTGCTTTTTGGTAGTATTTTGAGCTTTCTTATTGAAATAAGTTTGATTTCAGCTGTCTGAGTTCTCTACCTGAATTCGGCAGACCTGAATTTATGGTGCAACCCTCACATTTCAATCTCCTTTTCGGTTATTGGATTTTATTGTGAATCAATTGATATACAATGTTGGATTTCATCAGTGCATTTTTTATTTCTTCCATTGAGTTTATCAATTTAAACTGCACAGATGTGGTTAGTTGCTCTTTTCTCTAGGTGCTTGTGTTAATGACATTGATTGTCTAATTCAAGATATATTCCAATGACCAAATAATCAATTCAATAATCACATTCTCCTGTTGTGCACTTCCAACCTCTCCAAGTTAAATGATTATTTTTGCTGCTTTACTATAGTATTAGATTTAATTCAGTGTACTTGGTATAATATGTTATTTGTCCAAACAAGGAAATTGCTCAGACCAAATGCTGATTGTTTAAATTATCCAATTTACTCAGTACTCAAATCTAAAAGCCGATATGTTCTATTTAGCGACACTTATTTTCAGTTTAAATGATGTACTACTTATTCAGTCTGATTTTTTATCTACGTTTGTGTTTGAATTCATTTTCTGGTTAAATGAGAATTGAAATACAAGGTGCAAATAATATTGCTGTATCTATTAAGTTTTGGCCATAAGTTGCTTGTATGACATTTGTCTGTGTTGATAGGGTTCATGAGATTGTAAGTTAGGATTTATGTGACAACAAATGTTTTTCCCAATCTTGGAGCATCAAAGTTGTACATATGTCAACATTGAATTATTAGTGTGATTATCTAAGGTTCCATTTTAAGAATGTTTATTATCTCTTCTTTTTTACTGTATTCAATGGGCACAGTGACAGCTTTGGTTCTCTGAGAAAAAAAATCCTCTTTTTGCTTCAATGTATCCTAATTCTGGATGTGATAGTAAGGATGATAGCAAACTTCTATGCAGGATTACATGCAAGGAGAAGAAAATTAGGATACATTCTGGAGTTCCTTCCTAAAAATTAGTCCTAGTTATCATATTTTGACACAGTTTTATAGAGAGAGGTGATTGAATCCTTTTCTCCCATCTACTTCACTTTTTGAGTTGTTATATAGATGGGTTTTAACCCTTTGATGTGATATTATTCTCACTGTTGTAAACTGATGACTTTTGGAGCAGCAAACATCTACCTTTATGGTTTATATCGGGGATTGCGCACGGTGATTTCACAATTCGAGTTGTGGTTGAAAAAGTTGAAAATAGCACGATTGTGTGGTCAGTTTCCTTGTGCTTGCTCTAACATTGCATTTGTGTTATTCTCTTTAGGGAAAAACTATGAGAAAGTATGTGAAATGTGCCACATCACCATCAATAAAAGTACTGTCTTTGGAGACAATGGTGCTATATGTCGTGGAGGAGTCAGAATTGGTGAGTACTGACACTGTAATTTTACATCTCTACAACTAGTCCTTGCACATATCGATTTATGTCTACCAAGTGGATGTTGTAAATATTTTTGGATTCCTGAAACAAACTTGTACCTAATTCAAAGTGGACTATATTTTTAGCTTGTGGCCACGGTACCTTGACTGACGCTTTTATTGAATATCTCTTTCCTCCCGAACTCCAAGCTATGGTTGTTCTGTTTGTAGTAATCAAATTCTATTCTGTGTTGTTTACATATTCTTTTTCAGTTTCCAGTTAGTTCGTTTTTCTTTTCTTTTTCAGGCATTCCTGCCATGACATCAAGAGGTTGTTTGGAGGCTGATTTCGAGACAATTGCAGACTTCCTTCTTAGGGCAGCTCAGATAACGAGTGTTGTGCAGAGTGAACATGGAAAACTCAATAAAGATTATCTCAAGTGTCTACAGAGCGATAAAGATATTATTGAGCTGCGAAACCGGGTAGAAACGTTTGCTTCTCAGTTTGCTATGCCGGGATTTGACATTTGAACTTGTAGAAGAAGCAAATTGCATACTTTTATAGGTTATTTTCTCACTTCCTCAGTTCCTTGATGAAGTAAAGTTTCTGCGAAGTAAAGCCTTGTTTACCCCATACCCTTGTTCATTTATCATTGGTATGTTGTAGATGTGAATTGTTTGGATCTGTTGCCAAAGGTTGATAGTCTCAAACGTGTCTTGTATATATATTTGAAAACTAGACGAACTATATTTATAAGCGTGAGGGCTCTGTTAAATTTATCTGTCGATCTTTTGATGAGGCGTGATGCTCATTCCCATTTGTGTGGATAGTTAAATCTACTTTGGAAGAATACCCGTGTTTGTGTTTCCACGATTATGACAGTGAAGCAGGTTTTGTGCCTCGCGAGTTGTTGTGTTGGTTGGTCTTATGTGATTTGCCATCCGATTGCATTAGTTTAGCTTTTTGTCCTCTTTCGTTGTTGAGAGCACAGAGCAATATTGAGGTTGGGACTTTGTTTGTAGCTGAAAGTCTTGATTTTGTTGTTAGAATTTGTTGTTGGGGAATGGGAGGACATGATTGCGGGTTATAATAATTAAAGGCTGGTTATGGCGGTTTAAAGGGCAATCATCATTTTTACAGGAAGGAAGCAGCAGCCCACAGCTTTTACTTTTGTTTCAGCCAACCATTTAACCTTTTACTGCCGAGAAAATGTTTTCCTTGCTGCTCGACTTTATCGTTTTCATCCGGAGTTTTGTCGGTACGTCTTCTTCCTGTATCTGTGTCTGTCCACATTATATTATTTTTTCTTTTGGACAAAGAAATCATAATTTTAATATGGAACCCTTGAAGGGAGGCAAGGCATGAATTTCTGGCAAGGGACAAAAAGCATGAGATACGGTTAGAAAGTGACCCTCCCAGATTTCCTGTATTTTTATAGTTTCCTAAGGCTAAGGGGAAGAGAAATAGCTGGCTCTGCATAAACCATTTTTTATAATTTATCAGCTGAGGAAGGAAACAGATGTTATCTCTTGAATCATCAACCCCATTGCTTTCACAAGTGAAACCGAATCAGACAAAACCCTTTCTTCCCAAGTCCAGTACAGAGAGAGCAGAGAGTCTGCTGCTTTTCAACATTAAAGTTAAAACCCAGGAATCTCACAGTGCCTCTCCCCTACTCCTAAAGCTTGAAAGCTCCCCTCTTTCTTTTTCATCATTATTCACCAACTAGAATGATTAAGCCATTTTCACTACAACCACTGCAGACAAAAGAAAAAACATTACAAGAGGAAATTTGAAAAAAACGCAATAAACAATACAAACTAACGAGATTGAAATCTCTGATGTTCCCTTTCTTTTCTTCCCTTGAGCTAAATATGATAAGAAGCTTCCTTTCTTTTTAAGTCCATTATAACTAATCATGATCTAACAAACAAGAAGCTGTTGTTTGTTTCATGTTAATGGAAATCAGAGTATCAGCTTGGCCTTTCCTCATTATCCCACAACCCATCCACCATTTTCTTAAGCTCTTTCCATTCCCAAATGACTTTGTCTACGGTCTTTTCTTTCCAGTCAAGGTGTCTCCTTCCTTCCCTGTTGTTTCATCCCAAAGTTCTTAACAAAAGTATAAAAAGAAAAACCACAGGAGGGGGAAGAAAGGATTAAAAGGAACAGTAAAAATATTTAAAAATAAATTTTTTAAAGGGAAAATTTTAGAGAGAAGGGTTTTAGGGGTACAACAACTCCAGCAACTGCTTTACTTCTTCTATGTTCTTTTTTTCTTTTTTCCCAATTTCAACCAGTTCTGTTACTCATCTCTTTTTTTTAAAAATATTTTATCTATGACTGCAAAAGTCTGAAAGCTTCTTCCTTCCTTCAACTATCTCATCAAAGAAATCATCAAGCTGTCCAACGATATTCTCAACTCCAGATCTCAACACCCCAAAACAGCCTCTCAAGTTCTCTACTCTTTCTCTTATCTCTTCCTCTATTTCCCAATCCACCACCATCCCTTGCCCACATCTACTCTCCAACTCTGCTCTAAGCTCTTCCATAGCCATCTTGGACCTCATAAACTCAAAAAGTAGAATTCCTGGTCTCCCATTTATCTGGTTTATCTGTGCTGCAACTCTCTGCTGCAATCTCGCTGTTGAGATCATGAAAGCTGATCCGAAGAACAAACATCCTTCGTACCCTCCTCGTAAAAAACTGGATTCTGGCCAACAATACACCAGCCCATATAGCAAGATCATTAGAAGCAAAGAGCTAACATTTCTCATTGCATATAGAACCCCTCTAAAACCATTGAATCCGTTGAGCTTTGATTCAATCCCAACCTTCTCATCAAAACGCAAGGACAGAGGTTGGATTCTCGTCTCCATTAAGGCTCTATTCTCCTCTTCCAATCCCACGGCCTCTCTTCGACACCCAGAAATTGCCCGAATTACCTGTTTCAAGATGCAAACTTTTTATGTGAAAAAACTTTTAACTTTAAAATACCAGTTTGTTTTTATAGGAAGTAGAATCAATAACAGATTTTGGAGTGGGATTATTTCAGATGAACCTGGCGAGAGAGCTGAGGATTAAGATGACGATGATTGTCAAGAGTAGTAGTGATATTGAACCCAGCAGAGTAATAACTCTCCATGCCAGATATGCCTGATTTAAGAACATGACATGCCTCCCAAAGCTTGGAACTTTCGTCCATGTATTCATCGAGCCACTTTTCACCAACAGGCAAATGGAGTTTCTGGACGAGCAGGGTCAACTGAGAGTGAAAAGATCTTAGCAAAGAAAGTACCCTTTGGAGGAATTGGATTGACATGAAATTACTGGAAAGATAAACTCTTTCAAGATCATCAATTCCTCCGGTTAGAAAGGAGTAGAAACCATTAACAGAGTTTGTAGAAGAAGGATCCATCGTGAAGGGAGAGACTGTCCGCAGAGGCTTAAAACTAAAGCCCCAGTAAAAAGTAAAAAGAAAATGAAGGAGAAGAGATGGTAATGCAAAGAACGAAGAAGGGTGAGGTAGAGAAAAGATCACAAAGATGGAGAGGGTATTTAAATCGAGAGAAAGTGAAAGCATAGAAGGAGAGAGGAAGTATGGAAGAGAAGGAATATCTTAGAAGCTCAGGTTTCTAAGGTTGAAAAGGATTGTTGGGAGCAATGATGGGTGTTTCCTATAGAGGGGAAAGGATGATTGGTAATATGCCATTTTCATTGTTTAATGGGCAGAAACGAAGAGAAAAACAAAAAAAGAGTTGCAAAATTAAGTAACCAAAAAGGAATACAAGTAAAGATGCAAAGAGAAAGGGGATGGGAAAAAGATTGGCCAAAGACCCTATAAGAATGAATTTTCCATGATTTGCTTTCCCATTTCTTCATCTTTGGTGTTCCCTTTCTAGTCCCTATTAAGCTTTACCCTAATTACTGTATGTGATTAATTATGTGCATGTTTGTTGTGTTAAGAGAGTGAAAGGTACAAGTGGACAGGGCTTAATATTGTTAATATATAGTAGTTGGCAACTTCCATGATGATGGAGGGGAAGTTTATTGGGGTTGTGTGTAGTTTGACTGACTTGTTGACTCAGATTCTGCTTCAAATTCTTCTTCCATCTATCCTTTCCTTTCATTTGCATTAAAGCTTTAGTCCTTCTCGTCTTGAGATCCTGTCTCAAAATACCCTGGCTCCTGTTTCATTTGAATGGATGGCTTAGATGCATGAATGGATGGCTTAGATGCAAATGAAACAGGGGCCAGGGTATTTTGGGACAGAGGAATACGTCCCGTCCTTCTCCTTCCTTTTGGATTTTAGTGCTATCCTTGGCCTATTCTCATCCTCGAGCAACTGACTTCTGCTCCTCTACTTCCATTCCTTTCTATTGAAGTTTGGGGTCTTAGTCTTACTTTTCCTAGATAGGATACATATTTCTTGTTTTGTTCATCTTCTTAGGAATGGGTGAACTGTAATGATGAGTTTGTATCCAAAATATAGTCTTTTTAGGCTTTCATAGCTTTTGTCTAATTTTATTTTTATCTCAAGACAAATTGGCTGAGCTGATATGATTCATCTACAGCTTCCATTGCTCCTTTTGTGCATCCTCCACTAATTTGCTCCATCCAACCCATTCATTTTAGAAGAGCTCAGGACCCATCTGACGGCGAATCCAAAAGGGCAGAAAGATTTCATCACCTAGTTCTTCCATTATTTCCTCATTTTATATTCTATGCATCCCTTTTTATTTTATTTCTGCATTTGACCAAATAGGTTACCAATGATTAGAGCTGACTGATAAACAGAATTTGATTTTTTTTTAATGGGTCTACATTAAAATTTAATAGTCTCATGGAAACACTCTTGCTTTACTCTCCCATTAGGCCCATTCATGAAACAAAACCGATGGTTATAAAACTTGGTGGGGGACCATGAAATCTTACTTGTATCGAGTAGTGTTAAGTTCCATGGAACTTTGTAATGAAAGGGTGCTCGTGGGTTTTTGGAGAATGGGACATCTTAAGAGAATGTTGGTTTCTGTTTTTTATTTTCTCAAGATTTTCATTGGAAAGCGAGGAGGGAGCATTCTTTAAGTTTAAGGGCACTGATTTGGCCACCCATTATCTTTAATCTAGGCAGCACCACACTTAATCATCATATGTATATCGTAAGGTAAGATTGCCCCTTTTGATTTCATAATCTTATCTGTAGCATGAATAATCGTATCGTATGTATACTTTGGGGTTTGAGCTGTACTTGATTCGGACAATATGCCAAATACATACATCCTCGACCTTTTCCCGACTCTGGCAACGGATAATCAGTCACCCCACGATATCAGCTTGATTTTCTTATATATATATATACAAAGGAAGAAAACGAAACAGTTACAAGATAAATCGCGGAAACAAATCTCGGCCGTATCTTTTAGGAAGAATGGGAGGTATCCTATAGGTGTAGTGTGGAGAATGGACAATCCTAGGCTATAAGTGGCAGCTGAATTAGCAAGTCAATCCGTACAATAGTTGCCCTCCTTATAAATAGGTCGAGTCCATACGATCTAATTAGGTGCGAACAATTCGTTAATCTTCTTGACAAGGGGGTCTGGAGACAGCATCCGTGAAGTGTGGGAGGAGATGACTGTGGCTGCCTCGAGGGAGTCAATCTTGAGCTCAATCCGACTGTATCCTAGGTCCCAAAGAAGTTGTAATCCAGAGAGAATACCTCATAGTTTCGCTAAATTAGGCGAGCATCGGCCGATATTCTGAACAAACCCTCTGAGTCATGTGCCTGTATTATCGCAAAGGAGGCCTCCAGTTGTTGCAGAGGAGGACAGGTTTTTGCAAGTGTCGTCCGTATTCAGTTTAATCCAGTCGTTAGGAGGTTTGATCCATCCTTCGAGGCATTTCTTGCGGGATGGTGGCCCCAAACGAGCTATGTGATGCTATGTCGACGTCTAGACGAACTGATGGACATACTAAAAAATAACTTGAGTGGGGGATTCTAGTCGAATGAATTCGACGTCAAATATGGATTTGTTTATCCATATTCGTAAGGACCAGCAAGTGACCCCAAATATCAGCTTGATTAATCGGGGCCGGGGGGATGATAGGATGATACCAAATTTACCAATTCCAACCTCACAACCTAGACGACCTTCCAAATACTAAATAGTTCTTAGGGCTGAGGACCATTCCCATCACGATCAAGTGCCTAAATAAACCACACCGAACCTTACAATTTGTATAAATAAGTATAGCCTCTGCAACAAAGAATGGATGGTCGATGTTACTAATACCTTACTCGTCAATTATGCTCTTAAGACGCCAAAACATCCCAGCTCAAGAAATGCAGAGGAACTTCCTTTATCTGTGAAGCAAACAAAAGTGCTTGTAAAACTCCGAATATTGTCAAGCAATATTAGGC
>JAOTIZ010000002.1:6089351-6112120 GCA_027123425.1 Erythroxylum panamense | reverse complement strand
ATCTTTTCATCAAACTGTATCAATTTATGCACTACATTTTCTTCAATTTTATAATAATAATTAGAAAATTTTCATATTTTTTAGTCAAGGGTAAAAATGTTATATGAAATAATTGAATTCACTTTGATTGCGTTCCAAATAATATAATTGAATTCAATTCTAATACTACTAGATTTGTTCCAAACGGTGTAAATTGAATTCAATTCAATCTTATTAATATTAATTGAATCCAATTCGTTAATAAATTCAATTCGAAAATTTCCAAACAGCCTATTAATATAGTTTTTTTTGGTACAATATGAAATCGATATTGGTAAAATTTTAGGTATGGCGATAATATTTTATAATATTTTAAATTTATAAAATATATACAAAAAAAATTAAATTAATATAAATAGAAAATAACATTTATTATGAATTTTATATATTGCTACAGTGTTTTCTATTAAATCTTTGTTTATACGCGAAAGTGATCATATATACACTTCTACGAATATAAATATGTACTCGGTCCCTATTCCACTTCTGCCGTGTATTGTGAGATGAAGAATAGCGAATCAACATGTACAAAGTCCCTGTCCTCTTATGGCGATTCTTCATCGTCCGTGTCCAGTTCAAGCCCTTCTGCAGCTAAAAGCTGACTTATGGCCTTTTTCTTGTCTGCCTCGGCCTTCTTTCGCATCAAGTCTCTTTTCTTTAAGACGAGGGTATGCCTCTTGAGAGTGCTGGTAAAGTATTCCGTATATGCTTTTTTCTCCTTGGCCAGGATTCTTCTCTCTTCTTCAGGGTCAACCTACAGATCAATCAGAAACCATATGATTCTGAGATAATCAGAGTGGAGCAACCGTGCACAGATATCAACTGTAGAGTAGAAAACATGGTTCAAATTGACCCATCTTGCTAGGAGTAAAAGTAGCAAGAACAAAGCTTCCAGCACTAAGGGGATTCTTTTGACAAGGGAATGGCTTTGTTTATAGTTCCAAATAAACTCTCAAGTAAAGATCAACATCCACCAGGAAAACTTATATCACTTGTCAAGCTGGTTACTTGCTTACCTAAACAAATTAAAAAGAGTGGGTTTTGCTGTTCCCTCATCAAATGACACTTAACTAAATTCAAAATGATGTCAAATCAGCTGTTAAGCAAGGCTTGCAAAGGTTGAACGCCAGATACCTTTGAACGGGAAAGACGGCGTACACGGAGATTCATCTCACGCTGCTGCTGCTCAGCCCAAGCAGCAATTGCCATATCACCCCGTTGATCAAAAGCTTTTCGCTTCTTAATGAGCCACTCCATCCATGCTTGTGAAGCCTGCAGAAAAAGATATGAGAAGGATTCAGAGCTTTTTGATAGTCAAGATCCTTAATAGTATTGAGTTGTTGGAGATATGCTATTTAACCTAATTTGATAGTAGGTGGCATAATAATCTCAACAGAATTTTACCCTTTCTTTAATAATATTAATTTCATCAAACAAAACTCATTTCTTCCAGTCTTATTCATTTTTCGTGAACAGGCACCACAATCTTTTGTTCTCGCTTCACATCTAATCAAAAGCAAACACACTGACTCTCTAATGATCGCTAGCTTACCTTCATTGGGTTAACTCTGTTATCCATGTCATATTGTCTCCGCTTATCTCCATCCATTAACAACTCATATGCAGCTTGAATCTTGATGAATCTAGCTTCAGCTGTTTCCCCATCTTCAAGAGTCCCTCTACCATCATAGACTTGATATGGCAAAAAACGAAAAAAAGGACTTTTTGTAAGATTGTTCATAAAAAAATACCAACAACAATAAAAAAGGAACCATGACTGGAATCATTAACTAGTTCATCATAAGCTAGAGGAACATCAGGATATTATATTGTAAAGAACAAAGGTTTCATATTGCAGCTTCATTCAAATCCATTTTATCACTGGATTACTTACTGAGTTTCAAACAGATTTTGAATGAAAACAAATCAAATTTAACAAGTCTATCTATTTCAAAACAGAAGTAACACATTAATAGTAATTCAACGGGGAGAGCAAGAAAACAGTTCATCCTTTATTCTCTTATTTTTGACGTGGTTTTTCCATCCACAGAAGCAAGTATATAGCAGATAGATGACAACACTCCCATCAGATGGTACTTGCAGAAATTCTATGACCTTTCAGCCTAGATACTAAGATAATACTGCCACCCTCAATCAAGTAATCTTCTATAAACATAATTTAAGCGAAAGAATCAACGCAACTGGAGAGCAAATCAAAAGATAAATATAATTATGCATATAATGCTGAAAAGGGAAGATAATTCATCTAGAAAGTGAAATATTCACATTTACAGGACATGAGAGCAACGAACTAACCATCTGGATGATAAAATTTGGCCAAGCGTCTGTATGCAACCTTTATCTGCTCTTCATCAGCATCTCTTTCCAACTCTGCATTTATACAGTAAAATTAGTTTTCCAATTTGCTCAGGAATAAAACAAATCAATAAAATTCACACGTTTTCAAAAAACTTTGGTTAACACTAATACCAAGAAAACTCGATGCAACGGCTTACTGGTTCTCTCTTTAGACCAAAAAGCTCAAAAAAGTTTGAAACTTTCCCATATATTTAGCTATCCCCTCCATTTCCTCAGCACCCAAACAGAGCAAAACCAAGGAAAGAAAAGAAAACGGGATTATTACCAAGAGTTTCGTAGGGGGATTTCTGGTCGGCCCAATTGGCCACCCTAACCGAAGTTCTCCGTTGACTGTGGAGGCGAGGCCACGGTTCACTTCCATGAAGCCAAGAGGAGCGCAACGACTGAGAAAACGTAGGCCCATACTCACCGCTTCGAAACGAAACCCTAACCCTAGATCGAGCTTGGTACAGCTTGCCGCTACTGACCCACGATGACAACACAATATGTGGCCTACATATTGTTCTCAAATTGCTCATCTTTTCAATTTTTTGCTAAAACTGAGCCAAAAAGCTTGAATCTGGAGATGTAGAGATCTGAAGTATGAATTCAAGGAGATTTAATTATGTTTTGTTTGATTCATTTGATCGTCCGACACCTGAAGGAAGCGAGTTTTCAATAAAGAACCTCTTCAGAATCTGATTGAATCTCTGGTTTTCTTTTATTATATTTTTTTCTGCTAATTTCTTTTCAATAATGTTTTTCGTTTTTCTGTTATTTTCCCGGGAAAATTTTCTTCTGACGGTTGGCCTGCCACCATGCGTTTTCCAATTTTGGCCTTTCATATTTCGCCTCCAATTTTCTTTATTTTCTTTCTTTTTGGTGTATTTACAATATGATGTTATGATCATCAGGAAAGAAAGAAGGCATTGTAAATTGAAGCTCTTCTCATCATTTCATTTATTTGTTTTTAGTCTTGGCAATTAGGCCCGGGTTGACCAGTCCTCAAGTCTCGAGTTGGATTTCCGACGAACAATGACAAAAAACCGATATACTATTGAATTTTTCTTTAAAAAATAATAAGTCGAGCCTGGGCCTAAGCCCGAGCCCCAACCCAACTATTTCAATTATTTAATAAAACAACACCATTTTATTAATTTAATTATTTTTGTTAACAGCATCTACCTAAGTTATCTTAAGAATTGATACAAATATGCTTCACACAAAAGCTTATCCAATCTACTCAGCCATACTCTCTGGTATGCCCAATTAAGCTTTTGTAACATCAAAATATACACAACACATTCTACATCAACTACACTACATAGTTCTTTTGCTTCGGACATTCACCACTATCATTTATATTTACAGCTTTTCAATCTTAGGTACCTGCTTTTTTAGAAAACCTGCAAGTTGGATCTGATACAAGCATCATTCCTTTTGCATCATAAACACGAATGTCCAAGCTGAACATACATAGATACACTATTTCATTGGGGTGTTTCACTTTGTATAACTAGGCAGCTTCGTGAGGACGAGCAGCCCACAGCGAACTCAAAGCGCGAAGACGGTTGAAATACTCTCCCAGTGCAAGTAAACCTCGTGCTGCTTGGCGTGTCGTTAGGATACGATACATGTGCTGTAGGGCTTGTTGTCGCAGGTGATCTGCCTGTTTTGAAAAAGAAGAAGGGTTGAGAGAACTTGAGGGAACAAAGGGTGTGAGTTGTTAAACATGCGTAACTTACAGTAGACACTCATTATTTCTGGCAAAAAATCATCAAAATGAATGTTCTTTGCTGGATATAACCTTACAGGTGCACTGTTTAATCAGTTAAACCATTTTTTGCTTAACTGGGCTGCAACTAATTGCTGGGAGAATCAAGTCCTAAATAAGGCAGCAAGAAAATCTTCAAGTTGACGTTGCTGAACACTTTTGACTTCCAAAAATATCAAATTGTCACCTTTATTCTCATAATACCACAAAATTGGTCAAAAGTTTTCCTTTTTTTCCCTTACATCTGAATGACACTTCAATCTCAAGTAATCTAAGAAGATTAAGCTACTTGTATATCTTAAGGTAAAACAAGAATATGGCTGGAAAAGGTGCCTGCTTTTTAAGCCGTTCCTCTCCACCTCAACAAAGATCCATTGAGAGATAGTAATGAACCAGAAAAACAAAAAAAATTTACCTATTCAGACACTGCATATAAGTTCTCCTCACGAATCAATAAGACTAGATTACAGAAATCTGTATCTATCACAAAAATATCAAAATTCCAGTAGGAAAATTAAAGTTTGCTGTCCCTAAGCCTCAAACAGTTTGACAAGATCAGAACTAAAAGAATAGTTTGTAAAATATGAGTAATGTAGAAAGTGACGTGCATGGTGACAAGAAAGAGGAAATGAAAACCTACCTGGTTTACAAAACCCTCTACTGCTTCCAACTTCTCTATTGCAGATACCATTTGAGCCCTGTAACTCCCAGCATCCATCAGATCAGCTGCTATGCTCTGAGCCAGAGTCTGCTGAAGTTTCTCAACACCTTGTGACAGAGCATCTTCAGCTTGCTGAGAAGAAAGACATAGAATGTTGATTTCCTCATGCTGTTGATCAGTCAACGGCTCAATTTGAGGCATAATAACCTGCGTGGACAAAGACAAGAAGTTTCGTCACCTTTAGTGATATAAGACACATTTTCTTGTGGACAAATTTCACAGAACATATCTCCAAGGCATGTCCAGCTTTCGAACCAATAGAAGTTTTAAACCACCTCCAATGTTTTCAGACAAAAAATGCTCGCAGATCACTAAGGATGCAGCCTTAATAGTCAGCCTTATCATGCAGTTGAATGAAGCCAAGACATAGACAGCAAAGTTTCCAACTGAAAACAAACAAGTACAGAGGCTGTCGTCATGATAGTGACCACTATTTGACACATACATTAAGAAGCTCTGATGGGCGGAATCCTCCGATCCAAAGAAAGAAGCGTTCTACTGAGGTTCTCCATTTTCCAGAGACGAGATAAAAGACATCAGCCTTTGCAGCATCTGCTTTCATGCGGAAGAGATTGTTATAGTGGTTTATGCCATTATCTACAAGTATCCGAAGTTCAAGATCTGTTATATGGCATTGCAGTGCAGTCCTAAGTTCAATAATTTGTTTATGTTGCTCCTCAACCCAGTGTCCATATTCCATCTCAAATGTGGCAATTCCTTCAAATTCAAAAACCAAAAGATTTTAACAAGCAGAACAAATGAGAGAGGGTAAGAATATGAGATGTTCAAAAGCCGCAGACCTGAATTCAAGGTTCCAGACAATCCTAACTGACTGGTTTCTGATGCACTGCTTACGTATATACCCTGCAGTGGGGCATTAATATTAGAAGGGCCTTGTACCATCCATCCGTGGTTTTATCTTAAGGAAATTCCTTCACAAATACTAAAGAATATCACAGATCACTTAATCTCACTTGTTGTCGCGCTCTCCCCAGTTCCTGCTCCAATTGTGCCAACTTCAGACGACTTGATTCCAATTGTTGAACATAAGCCTAAGAAACAACACCACAGAATAAGTATCGTCCTCATGTAGTACCCTTCATCTGGCACATAGTTCAAAGGGAATGCATTAACCTTTACCTTTTTACGCAAACGGCTTTTGCGAGCAGCTTCTCGATTTTGCGCCAAGCGTCTCTGTGTCTGCAGGCAGATATGTGCATTAAGATAACAGTGAACAATCACAATGCTAATTCTGTTTCTTTCTTCTTGCACAACAGACTCATGGATGTCCCAATGGCTAAAGATACTTCAGATGTTAAAGGAAGCTCCCTCAAGACAAACAGAACTATTCGTAAACTCTGGAAGTAGTTACAATGTAATTGCAATTTATTATGCGACTAAATACAGATATCATGCCGACAAATGTGAAAAACAAAACAGAAAAGGCTAGAGATTTAACAAACATAGATACATTCACAGCAAAAACCAGCTAGAAGTCAGCAAAAATATACAACAAACATCATTGCAGAAGAATACAAATTATTCCTAAGCAGTTGACTTGTTGTAGAGCTCTTAGCAATAAGAAATTTGAAGAGTACAAGTCTCAAACAGCACCATGCACAATGAAATGATTCTTGCATTGATCAGAACAAAAACAAACCCTTCCTTTCTGTCATTGAATTTCAAAAACGTTCCAGCCAAGTATGAATCGGAAGTAGTCTCTTCATTTAGCAGCCTGGAGACAATTCTGGGAACAGTCCTTCATGTGTGACGCATTCTTACCACATAATCAATTCAAAGAAACGCAAGAACCATAATATAGGAAGGCCGAGTGAGAAGCAGTTTCATATTACCTTATCAGCAGGTCTGTTTGTTTCATGATCACTTCTGGATGGTTCTGGTTCAGGAGAAACATATTCGATCTAGGGAAATTCAAGAGCAAAGTCAAGATTACAAATGATAATGAATACCTCATATAATCATGAACTAAAATAAGTGAGAACATCATTGCCTTATTATCAGACGAAGCATCGACCAGTTGAATTGTGGACGGACCAATATTTAGACTTCCATTGCCTCTGAAGGCATCTCCCCATGAGCTAATCTGGTGAAATGGCTCATAAACGGCCATTGCTCCCAAAGCAGCTACCTGAGTTGATGAAGAGCCCATATTACGACAAATGAAACCCTGTAAAGGGAAGAACACAACAATTAAACATGTTCAGCAAGCAATAGATTAAACGACTGCCGTGAAAGAGGGACATTAAACTCCTATTGTTGTTTGCCGGAGATAGAAAGTGATCAATGCGTAGTCCTTCACTAAAGAGAGTGCCGGTCGTGAGTTCTGCAACTACCTCATAAAAATTATGCTTCAGAAATATATCCTCAATTCTTTAGACGCACTGGTTTTGCTAAATTTCCATATCAACTTTGGATTTTCTTCAGAAATTGCCTCGGGCTCTTGCAAAGGAACTTGTTGAGAAGGTGTTTACATACACGAAACTTAATTTGAGACTACTTCAGCTAAAGTATTTGAGCAATTCCCACTAGTAATAAAAGGTTCGTCTACAACGAACCAAAGATGCAATAGCCTTAATTATGCTTGGTACTTCGAAAAAGGGATTCCATGCAGAAGAACAATCAAAGACCCAGAGAGCGTTAATTTTAAAATTCAACATAACCTAACGACTGTATTTCATTCTTCCATCACTCATTTTACACCGTTTGCTTACTACCCTGCTGCCGGTTAAGAGCTAAAATGGATGATCAGACAGAAAGATGTGGATACTAACTTGGAGTTAGTTTAGTTTAGAGCATAAAACCCCAGGAACCAATTTGAACAAGATGAATACTCCGTAAATTTCCATTTTTGACAACTTCAAAAACTGCACACCAGAACAAGACCACTCCAGCAAACAACACAAAGAGGTAAGAGTCATCAGTCTTCTACAACTAACCTTGTACAGAACTTCAATGAATCCTCCGCAAATATGGCTCCAAAAATTCACATGCTTCACTTTCCCAAACAGCCAATATCAGGAAAACAGAGAGAAACAAAGACAAGCCCGAGTTTTTAAAGATCGAGATACTATAAATTAAGACCAAAAGATCCCTCACAAGAAATAGTTATCAGAGCAAGAAGCCCAATTTAAAGCAGTTCACAGCATGCTTTCCAATACAAAATAGTTGGCAGATGGAATCAACATCACCACTACTACCATCCATATTTCTTTCTCCAAAGCCAACAATGACCCGAAACAACAGTCACAAAAAGAAACAGATTCCAACATAAACTAATAATGGCTGAAAAAGAAAGACTTTTTCTTTATCTTTTCCTTTTTTTGTTTTACGGGTTATGGAGTTTTTATCTCTTTTGCACGCTACAGTCAATCGGCTAACATCGTCATTTAAGCAAAGCCAAACTAGTAAAAGGCTCAAAAGAAGAGTTTAACAAAAACAAAGAAGCATAAGATGCGCACCCCTTATCACTCTAAAGTACGCACCCCCTACCCAATACACTGTAGTGTCATTTTATAAAATGGAACACTTTGTTTCGCTGGAATCATTCTCCGGCGTTTTTGGAGTCGCATATGGTTGCGGCGTTGGTGGTGGCGGTGGTGCCCGATGGTGGAGTGGGTTGGTGAGTAAAGACAAAAGACTAGACACTCATTGGTGATGTTTTGCCTTCTAATTTCAATAAAGAGGAAGCTGATTGGGATCTGGGACCCACAATGTAGTAAGATCTTGGACACGTAAGCAGACATGTCGGAATCAGACAAGAGGCTTTTACAAGGAAGAACATCCGCCGCTGATTTTCATTTTTTGAATAATTGACCTCTACTTCAAATATTTCTTTATTTTTTAAGGTTAAATTGTACTTGTTCTGCAACTTGCTTATGTAACCCTTTTTAAGGGTTCTTATCATTTGTTGTTCCGTGCACAGCAATACTACGTCATGTCTAAAAGAAGAAGCATCGCAGCTTCAACTTAAGTTGTGAAAACTGAAAAGAGTAAAATAAGTTAGTGTTAAATTAGTCTTAGCTCCATATATTTTTTCGTTTTTCATAGTTTCATCTTTTTTCGTTATAATTTTTATTTTTGAAAATATTATTTATCTCATAATATTGTTTAATTATTATATAATTTTATCATTTTTTGTTAATTTTTATACTCAATATAATTAGGCATAAGCATAACTAATATAATACAATAGAAGTAATTATATAATAGTTAAATAATATTGTCGTAGTAATAATAATAATATTGATGATGATGATGATGATTCGTCTATTCGGTGATATGTAAATTGGTGATAGCATTTTTATGTTATCTTAGCGGTATTAATCAATTATTAAAAAATGCGGCCAATTTAATCAATATAGTCAGAAAATTTTGAATTGTCCAACTTTTTGGTTTAGTTTATAACTTTCTTATTCGATTTATTTTAATAATTTTTATTATTAAAAATTGATAAATTTATTAATTAATTAGTTAATTTTTGTAAATTAATAATATTTTAATTTTTTGCGTTATTCTTTGTCTTACATATTATGATAATTAAATTATCTTTTCTTATATTAATTGTGGTAAATTATATGATAATTAATATTAATAGAAATAAAGAAATATTTGTTATTTTAAATTTACATTATTATGAATTTTTCATACATGATTAGTATAATTTTAAAAAGCACATAACATAATATATTGAAGGAGTATTTCATAATGTTAAAAATTATCTGATACTCAATATTGATTGTATTGTATTATAATCAAATTTGACATCGATATTAATACGATATTCATGACATCGATATTATATTTTCAAAAAAAAACATTGTTATAATTAAAGATAAAATATTATTTCAAGTTGAAATTAATTTAATTTAATTTAAACTTAATTAACATATGACGTGCCGTTATGTTATGTAATACAACATAAAGATTAAAGATGACAAAGTTAATTAATCGAATTTTAAGTTGGGTTCAAATATAAACAGTGACGGAGCCAGAAAATTAAAGTAGGGGGCCCAAATTTTAATTTTTTTAAATTTTAGAGGACCCAATATATCACTGACCCTTAAATAACTCCTTTTATATATATATATATATATTAAAAAAATTTAAAAAACCTTGGGGGGCCATTGGCTCCGTCCCTAAATATAAAGATCGATTCAAAAATTCAATGGCCTAAATCTCTCTCTCAAAAGTGATATTGTGTTTTTTAATTATTTAAAATAATATTATTTTAATCAATTATGATAAAGTAGCAGTATTTAAAAATTATTTAAATAAATTAAAATTAGATTCAAGCCGAGCACTTCACACCTAAAAGTCTATTAATGGATGTTACAAAATCTAATATGACTGATTTTACTCCATTGTCACCTCTAATAAAGATACCTCGTAAGACATACAACTTCCATTGCCATCTTTAATTATGATACCTAGTAATTTATGTATCTTATCAACTAACCTTTTGATTTAAGTTTTTTAGTGTAATGAGAGTTCTAACAACGTTATCAAATTTTGAGCTAAGGTAGTCTTTTTTTTTTTGTTACAACTAAGAGAAAATCAAAATTATCTTATAAAAAAAATAACACAGATATCAACCTATATAATCAAGAAAATGGTGTTAGGAATATCGTCCCGAACTTAAAATTTTGAAGAAATATTATGACCCAATTTAGTCAGATAATCTGCTGTAAAATTATCTTCACGAAATACATGCTTAATATAGCAACTCCAATTCTTAATAAGTAAAGCTTGAATATCTACAACCAAAACAGACAGAAGATGTGAAGAGATAACACCACAAGTCACCATCTGCATCGTCTCCATGCTATCAGATTTTACCACGATTTGTCAAAAATTATGGTCCTATACAAAAATCAAACTATCCCGAATAAACTATAACCCTTCCATCAAAATAGTTGAAACACCAATTCGAAACGAATACTCTCTAATGAACGATTAAATGAATTTCGTAATAACCTTCCACCGGTAGTGAACCTAAGATTAACAATACATCTGTCCTTTCTCTCTCGATAGGCCAAAAACTAAGGCCACTTGGTATCTATCGTGTCATAAAGTTAAGCAAAATCCGCCTCATTCAAGTAAATCTGCCAAGTCAGAATTGCAATTTAGTTTCAGAAACAAAGAGGAACAAAACAAAAAAGGGACAAATAAAAAACAAAAGGATGATGAAGTTGCCCAAGTGGGCATGCATGATCTCGATCGAGCATGCGCCATTCCTTGCCATTACTTGATCACCAATAAGGTGCCCACCATGGGAATTGGGTGTTAAAAAGATCTTGCTAAACTTATAAATGATTTTCTTTTAATAAAAAAGTATGTCGGTTTTGGCTTATAATATGATTAACATTGTAAAAAATGAAAATAAAGCATTAAAAATGTGACAATAACTTTTTTTTCTAATGATTAAAAAATCTAAGGGCTCCACCTGTTTAATCGAAATTAGTTTTTTTAACTTTCTGGTTTGATTTACTTCAATAACTCTTATTATTAAAAATATATTAGTTTATTAATTAATCGATCAATTTTTTAAAGTAATAAATTTTTATAAAATAAAATTAATTAATTAATTTTTATTTAATAATATTTTTTAATTAAACTTCAAAATTTTCGATGAATAAGAACAATTTCTTCTAATCATATTTTAAAATTTTAATTTTATTCAATCTTTAATAATTTTACGATATTCTAATACTGATCAAACCTTTTAATCCTTAAAACTTTTATATTACTTATTTAACTTTTAGTCGAGTTTTTAAAACATTATAATTTTTCATTACATTTTTCTTAGAGACTAATAATTATATTCCAACTTCACCAAAAAACAAAATTTGATAAACATCTTAATCCTTACAAAGAAATAGGCTTCAGGGTTAGCTATGGGCAAAGACAGGGTAGGCACCTACCCAGGGCTCATTCTTATAAATAATAAAATAAGATCTATTCTTATTTTTATAAAAAATAAAATGAAACAAAATAGGACCTACTCTTAATCTCATAAAGAACAATAAAAAAGCTTATATTTTATTTATTTTTATTTTATATAATAACCCAAAAATAAGTAAAAATAGAATTTTTTTTAACTCTACCTAAAGCCTATAAAATATTAAAAATGGCCTTGACAGGCTTAGTATCAAGTTATTCCTTTAAGCAGATTTAGTACAAGTGTAGGGATGGCAAAGACTCAAAGACACCCACTTCCCAAACTAATCAGGTGACGTAAAAAAGATGCAACTTTTTTGCTTTTATGTTAATGCTGACATTGGTATTGTTTTCTTAATTATTGACTCATCCTTTCCTTCAATTCCCATCTCCCACGGAACTTAGAATCATTATTGTATTGGCCAAACCATAAGATAAGATTTTTTAAAAACGGCGAGCACCACCCTGAATCTACTTTCTCCACATTTTGCTAAAAGCTAGACAAAAGAGAGCCATATCTTCTTTTACTTTTTCAGTAACTAAACCTTTCCTTTTATATTGGTTTTCTCCTCTCGCTAAGTATCTATTTGTAGTTTTTCTTCCCTTTTTTTTTATTACTTTTACACGGTACTGTAACATAATGTAAAGTCCCGTTGGTCACGTGTACAAACGACAATAATCGAATGTTGATTTCTCACTTGAGTGCTAAGTGCTAACCTTAATCTTATCCTCGTCCTTCCTGTCCAAGAAACCTCATCATAATTTACAGCCACAATCATAGTTTTATTTTCCTTCTTCCTAATCCTCGAGTTAATCATTTGAAAGTACAGTGTTTTGTGTCATTTGAGCTAATGTTCATTAATTTCTTTAATTAATATCAAAATCATGCTCAGCAATTTCGTATTCGCAAAATTTAGAGAGGTCTAATAATGTACAACTTTACTTAATTATAGATTCGATGAATTTTTTTTACAAAGATAAAATTTTTGTACCATCTCTATCCTTACTATAATTTTTATTATCATATCTTAGTTTTCCAAGTACTAAGTCAATCAACTTAGAGCTATGTTATTTGAATGTATATTTAAATGTTTATTGTACATAATAAATTATATATTAAAAATTTTACTCAATTTAAATAATATTTGTATGTTTAAAATTAGGGAACTGAAAAGCTAAAATGATCTTGAAAATTTTAAGAGGTTGATATTGAGATTTAAAAATATGTAGAAGACTCACTTTCTATTTTTTTTATGTCATCTTTATGGTTAAAAAGCATGCACTAATTTTTAATTATTATTGAATGATTATATATATATATATATATATATATAATGAAAAATTATTTAAAAATAGATCATATTTCATTAATTTGAAAAAAAAAGAAAAAATAGTGTTAAAAGAAAAAACAATCTCAAAATTTAAAGTTTAGAGTCTCTGTTCAATATCTAAAATAATGTTATTTTGAGCAATTTATAAACTGTCTAACTCTATTCAATGCCCAAAATAGATTAATATTGGACAAAGAATCCTTAGTGTATAATTTAGGTGCTTCGAGCAAAGTCATGCGACTTGCGAAAGGAAGACAATACTATAGAAATAAATATAATCCGGACAGTGTCCATCTAAATTTTCAACTACAAACAATTTCTTTTCTTTTAATAAATCAGTAATTTATATAAAAATGCGTCAGAGTTATTTACAAATCAAGAGATTGCCTATAATGCAAATCTCTTTTCAATACCAAAAGCAAAAGAGAAAACACCTTACATAAGGCATGAGAAACCCTAAAAAAATTGTTCCTTATGACCACAAAAAATCACAACTGCGAGCTTATACATATCTACCAATCAAGATGAGCTTATAGAAAAGGTTCATCTTACCAGTAACAAAGCCATTTCCAGACTAACATTATACAGCAGTAAAGTAAAATAGTCGAGCATTCCTCTACATATGGAGTTCAAGTGACCCAATTAAGTAGGAATCCACACAAAAGTCAAGCCATAAATGATGAATTTTGTTGGTGCAGTGTAGAGAACACAAAAGACCCCTTTGGAGTGAATGATTCTCCAGCGATATTTGGTGGAGTAAGAGAAGGAAGCATTGCCAGCCACTGGAAATGCTTTTTCTTTGTCCATACGCGTGTGGACAAAGAGTTCCCCAAGTCATTGGCATTAACTAAGTTGGGATATTCTTCTTCTTTGGAAACAAATCAAGTAGTTTATATACCAATTGTATCTTGTTTCCGTCCAATTAACTGAACTGAACATGACATGCTATGCTATTGCTATGACGTTTTGTTTTCAAGGACTAAAAGGAAGCTGGCAACTAAAACGTTTTCTCATACTTGCACACTTCCATTCATATGAGAATATGTTTGCTCTGACAACGAGGGATGGACCAATTGGTCCAGATTCTTCACTTAAGGCTCTCTTCTCTAAGGAGGTCTTGAGTTTGAGTCACGCCAAAGGATGAGAAATAGGCATGTTTCCTATTAATGATCCTCTAGCCCCCTGGGTAAAGCTCCTTGATCGGATCAACTACGGATGTCTCGCTTCCAGCGGTAGTGTGGGAGTTGGAGCTGCTAGGGAACCTGGGGGCTAATAAGAATCTGATGCTGGGCAGAGGGGAGCCAGTGATCAATCATCAGCTGAACAATCTAGAGTATACGAAGACTCCTTGTGCGCAGAAGTGTACAGACTACGTAAGAACCTGAGGGATCTTGAGGTTCCAGATTTACATCCTCTAGGCTCTTAGGGTAGGGTCATAGGGACTTAGAATTAGTCTGACTAAGTTAGGATACCTAATGTAATAAAAAAAATATGTTTGCTCTGAAAGGTGGAAAAATTTTACTCTTAAGTTAGAAGTTAGGGCCATCAATTTTCACTAAGAACCAAATGTCACGATCACTTTCTTCTTGTCTAAAAGCCGAAGAGCACCAACTCCTCAGATATGGCATGTAATTGATTAATCTCCCTTATGGACACTTTTTAAGTGGAAAAATACCCTTTTTTGTTTTTTGGTGGAGAGATGTGGCCATTCTTTGTTCATACAATTGGCAATACCATTTGCACGAGTTGGTTGTTGGAGCTTATGCTGAGCTTTCCTTGCTCACTCACTTAACGGGCTTGAATTGCACCCTCATCTAAACCACCTTGCTATCCCATAAAGCCTTACAAGGTAACGGATACAATTACTCAAGTATACCCCTCCGCTCCAGAAGTTCACACTCCTTGAGTGACAACTACATTCTGAATTGAACGACGGTCCTATTCTCAAGTTATTTTTCTAAAATTCGAACTCACGACGTTGGGTAAACTCAGGCCATTACCTAGTGACTCTGATACTACTCTGCTACCATATAAGGTCTTATAAGGTAACGGATACAATTACCCAAATATGTCCTTGCAACGTTACGATGACACTCAAAATTAATCGGTAAATTTTAAATTAAAATTAATTATTTCATTTTTAAAAGCTCAATCCATATATGAAAAATTTTAAAAATAGATCAAATGCAAATTTGAATTTACTCATGTTGAAAAATTGGGTTAAGACTTGGGTTCTTTTTCACTCTTAAATGGATATCAAGATAGTATTCCGAAAGCTTTAATTTTAACCCATCAATTTAAAAATCGGATTGAAAATTAAATTATGCAAAAAATTTAAGATTTAAAAAGTTTAGTTTATATTAATTTATTATAAAATAATTAGAAATTATATAAAATTAAATGATTTAAAATTTAATTGAAAATTTATTAAATAAAAAATATTTTTTTTTTTGAGGGGATTTATAAAAATTTATTAATAAATAACTAACTAAATGTTGGTCCAATAAGGCATGGAAGCTTACTCCAAGCAAGCAAGCCCACCTTTCATTTATTTAACCTGTCAAAGTCTGAAACGACTCTTTAACGGTTTTACTGTTACTCCTGGGTCATGGGTACAATGAGTACCATCATACTGTACTAAGCTGTCCGCCAAAGTCCCAAGAGAGTTGGAGATCTAGAAATAAAAGAAAATGTGAAACAATTGGCCATTTCGTATTAGTTAGGGTGTTGAGTTTTCTGCTCTCTTTTAGCATGAAAATCAGCTTTTGGCTGTTGGAGATTTCTTTCCCCCTCTCTATCGCTTCATCCAAAAATAGGATCTCACTAACCACTTCGTCAACTTCTGCCAGGTCTTTCCTTCTAACTGTTTCTTCGATCTTTCTGGTGGCTCATGATTTCACTCTTGGCCATTCTTGTCATTGTTACTATATCCATGTTCACTTGCATACCCAGTAGTTCTTAGCATTCAAAGATCGATCCAAGTACACCCTTCAAGACGTCAACTGTTTTGCGACCAATCGTTATGATTAATCCCATTAATCATTTTCACTTGCAGAATTGCAGAAAAGGGTTCATGATTCTGTAAGACTGTTTTAGCTGACACTCCAAGTTAATCTTACGTGATCTGATTTACCACGTTGTTGGTATCTCGAGAAGTGTTTGTTTGAGAGCTTTACTTGCTCCTGATTGCTGGGAACTTTTGGGATCAATTGATATGTGACGTAAGAAAAATAAAGCCATGGCGTCACCAAATAGTGCTAAGGAGCAGCAATTCTCAGCTCTGGCTAGAGAAAGACCATTATATGGTCGTATGGATTGTGTAGCGAAGCCTATGAATAGTATGCATTTTGATGAGTTATTGAAAAATGTGACGTCCATTGAAGAAGGACAGCTGATGCAAAATCCTTCTTCTTCTTCTTCTTCTTCTTGTAATTCTTCATCGCCTGGTTCGTTGGCTCGAGGGAACTTTAACTTGAATGAGACTTTCTGTAAGAAAACGGTGGATGAGGTGTGGAAGGACATTGTTCATCAAGAAGATGCAAGCACCATGGAAACGAGTAGATCCCATCATCAAAACCTTGGAGAAACTACGCTTGAAGATTTCCTAGTCCGTGCCGGTGTAATCAATGTAGGATATCAAAACGGATCGCTACTCGATCATCAGCCAATTATGGGCCTCGATCCTGTGGTTGTAGTGCCTCAACAGGAAGATTGGTACAGGTTTCAGATGGCAACAGCTCAACAGCAGCATCAGATGACAATGTTGGGTTCTAATTTTCACGCCTCTTCCGGAACAGTTTATGACAGTTCCGTCATGGACATGGGACAGTCGGAGAGCCAAATGGTTATGGCAATGTCTATGTCAACAATGTCTGCGAAATCTTCAGAATCCCAAGAAGGTGTTGACAAGAAGCGCCGGTTTTCGGAGGAAACGATGGAGAAAACCATTGAGAGGAGGCAAAAGAGGATGATAAAAAATCGTCAGTCTGCTGCAAGGTCGAGAGCAAGGAAGCAGGTTATCTTTGAAATCGATTTGGCGATGTGTTTTCTCTTTTGATACAGTTAAAAATCAGCCATTGAAGTTGATCTCTAGAACGTTTCTTCAATGCTTTGCAGGCTTATATTAATCAATTAGAGAACAAAGTGTTTCAGCTGACAGAGAAGAATAAATGCCTCAAGAAACACAAGGTACTGAATCCACATTTTTCAGATCGGCTTGAATGATTATTCTTGTTCGTATTCCAAAGAAATGACTACTTCCTTGTTGTTTAAATATTGATGTGGAAACATAACTTAAATTCACAGACATCTTATTGGACAGGTCATGATAATCCATTTTTAAGTTCATGTAGGAGATGATGATCAACAGAATTTAATCGATATTACTGAAATTTCATTGTTTCCAACTGAGTTCACTACTATTTGGCCAAAACCATTACAGATTGCATCAATTTATCAGGATTCACAGTTTCATTTGTTGCACTTGTTAGCTTGCCTAATTTGACAGCATCCTGCACAAATTAAAGCAAATGAAGTAACCATTCATACAAAAGAAATGAATAAAGATCACATAGGAAAACAGCTTCTCATGTTGGAGTAAATGATGCAGAATTTCTGAACTATTGTTTTCTCATTTGTCATTTGTCCCCAGCAGGAAGTGGACATGGTACTATCTTCTGATGTAACTCGTACTGTACCAAGATACCAACTTCGGCGAACCAGCTCTTGCTCCCTCTAGCGTCTTGTTGAGATTTGAAGATTCTTTCCGACTCATTTCATTTATTCACTTTTCCTTCATCAAACTTTTCTTTATTATGGATTCATAGATAGTTGCTGAAATCTTCGGCCTGATTTTTGACTTTGCTTTGCTTTTTTTGAGTTTGAATGATATTGTACAAGTTGGAGAATATGAAAAGATGAGCATGAAACTCTAAATGCGAGAGCAAAGTCTCCGCTTGGAGAATGATAGATAGGTCGAATAACCTTGGATTTTCCTTCGTAAGGGCATGAAACCATGTCTATGCAGCTTTTACCACTTATGTGTGACGGCGTGGTTAAACAGATATAAAGTATTATCAGCTTGATCACGTGTCACGGTTTTTTTTTTGTTAACCCATGAGATGTTTTAGAAAGATCCCAATTGCAAGAAGACACCTTTAAATCATCCCCTTTTAGACTAATCCTCGCTCGCACTGGATCAACCCGTAAAGAATAAAGTACTGACCAAACAGATTTCTCTATTCCCAAAACTCAAACTCGAGACCTCTGGTTAAAGGATAAAAATGCTGAACCACTTACACCAACCTATTTGGGTCGTGTCACGGTTTTGCGTGGACTATTTTCCACTTTAATCAGGTATTGCGCAATTTTGTATCTCACTTTGTCATGTCTTTATTCCAAAAAAGGTTCGAGTCCTAGGTACTTGGAACGGAACTCCCCCAAAGGATTTAGACAATGGCATTTGGTATGCCTTCAAAATCGAAGAGCAACTAGGGTGAATCATTAACAGATGCTGTCATGTCATCAACAATGGCAATAAGTCACAATAGGATTGAAGTTGCCGGAAATTAACCTTTTCGTCTCCTTGAATTATTGCCAGATGATTAAAGAGTCAAACCGGGAACTGAACAAAAGCCAAAATAGCTGAAACAACAGTGTGCAGGCACTTCAGAAATTTTAAAAGTATAAATTGATGAACATCAGACAGTCTAAAAGGTTTTGTAGATGATGAAGCAATATCGAATTATCATTGACTACGAAATAGAACATCTGATGTTTTCGTATTTTTGTTGCTCAGGCCTAAGAGAAGGCCAAGCAGATGATATATATACTAAAAGGTTACTATCTTGTTGAAATGGGGAATCAACTTATCAACACCAAGGAAAATAAAACAAGCTAAATATTAGGCACTGATTATATCATGGATGTGCATTCCAACTGCAAGTTTTCTCTATTTACATAGTGGAAAACGGCCGAGCAAGCTACCCTGTACATCTGCTTACTTCACCTATCAATTTAGACAAACATAAGTCACAAAATTGAACTTAACCATCAAAGCATAAAAATGATAAACTATGTTAGAGAAAACGAAGAACTAAAATCAAATAATTTTGGAATATATAGAAAGAAAACAGTATGAGATTATGTTACAAGTTGCAACCAAATAGAACATAGCCCACAAAATTCAAGCATGAGTCAAAAATATTGAGAATGATTTGACCTGAAAGGTAAATCGAAGTTGGGTTTCTTAGCTTCTGGGAAGACAACACAAGACAAGCAAAAATTCCATCCATCCTTCTTCAAAACCTTAGAAAATGAAACGAACACTCTGCTTTTCGCACATTTTACACCAATATGAAGTTGGCATTGCGAGGCAATACCAAGGCAACTCGCCAGATTTATCAAAAAGTGGGGCCATACTAGTTCTTTCCATAAGCACCAATATTGACTATCTAAAACTTTTCAATTAGATATTGCGGGGCATATCACATTTGTACTCATTCAATGTTTAGTAAGCCCAGAATCATCTGCCTGATAACTTGCAAAAAAAATTGAGGACGGTTTAATCACCTCAACGTTTCTTTGTGGCATCAATAAACATGGCTCGAGTCCAATGCTCAATATCCTCAGCCTCTGATGGTGGAGGAGGAAAAGTTGGGTGTTCCACAAGATCCCATCCCTCAATAAGGCATTCACTCTTTCCAGGGTCTGGTATCTCAGCAGCATCGACAAAACTTGTGGCAGAATTTGGAAAATTACTATCATTTATGTTTTTCTGCAAACAAAAAGCATGAAACACTCAAGAAATGCAACTACAGAGATTAATATCTGAGGTTCAAATAATGATGAGAATATAACCAAATGTGTTAAGTACATAATCAGTAATGGTAGAATACTGCTGCTTTTGTGTAATGAAATAGTCATCAACTTAACTACAGAAAATTGTCACAGAAAACAAAATTTATATATTACCGTAACATGTAGGGCATGTGTACTCTCCAATAAAGCACTTGACGCAATCGCAGAATTTACAGTCCAAACAGATTTATTCAACTTCTGGACTTGCTTGCATGACCTAGAACTCAATAAGAAAGTGGTTCAATCTAAAATAACCAAATGCACTCTTAAGGGCTAAAAACTAACTAGAAATGGGTAACCATAAAAGGAAAATAGTTGCTGAAAATTTGAATGACATGCATCCAGGTTGAAGTATTCTAACTTGCAACAAAAAAGAGCAGGATGAATAATTGTTGTGAATAGCATCACAAACTTGAAGATTAATGCACAAAGAAATACCTTGAACAGGCCATTTTCAAGGAAAAAACAGATCTAACTTCCTTCGAAGAGGATAAAGTGGCTAATAGTTTTGTAAATGCTTCGAAAGTTGATGCTTCTGCGGGAACATCTAAGCATAGTGAGTTATAACAATAAGCTGTTATGCAGGCCACACTTTTCTTAAGAAGGGCAATCCCTTTCTGCAAGTCTTTGTGCATTTCAATAGAATGTGGGGAGGCAGAAGAATAATTGAAGCTACTACTTCTAGAAGAATCCAGGTGTGGTCTTCTATCTGATTCCACTGACGTGACACCAAAATTACTTGAACTTCTATCAGTCCAAGAATTATCACCACTAGTTGAGCAATAATTTTGGCGTGGAATAAAAAGTGGATATTCATGACTGCAAAAAACAAAAAGTATTTAGGTCAAGCAGTTTTTGTGCTGAATATAGACTTTAGTTTAAGTTAACATACCTTCGAGAAGCAGGGCGTGCATTCCAATAAGAATCTCTTTGCCATATCCTAGAGCAGGAACCCTAAGAAAAATTTACATATGGGTTTAACAACTATATTACATTGATTCTGAAATAATCAATTGCTAAAGTTTTGTATATCACTTGGGAAACGTGCTATCGCAAAGCATTGCAGGTGATCAAAAAGTAGTTGTTGCAAACATGAATTTACTGATGAATCAGTAAGCATATGAAGAGACATTGAGACATCAAATAGGTATCATAATGTAAAAGTTCCATGATAACATGTTGTATATGCGTTTATAAACAATTATTTAACAAATGAACCAAAGCCAAAAGGGACTTTATGAACTTTAAACAAAATCTAAACAAGCTTAATGCTACTAATGAGGCACAGCAGCACTTACTGCAAAACCCGAGTTATGAAGAGCAGGGGCAGCCAAGATACGGACAGCAAGATTTAGAAGTTGTGCCATGTATCTGAGTTTCCAATCATGAGCAAAAACTAGCGTCAGTGCAAAACATTCGAAGCAAGTTTTAACCTAATAGAAGGTTAACTCAGAAAGCTATAAACAGTAAGATTAATAATGCACATACACTTAGAGTTGTACTGTTTTGTGAAAGAAGAAAGAGTAGAGGCTTACCCTAAGGACACAGAAAGCTCTTCTGATGGGACAGAGTGAGGGTCAAGTCCTCTAGGTAATCTTGTATTGCATATTCGGTCATATTGGCCACTAGAGCTGTCTTTTTGTTCTTCGTCTACATTTATCTACAAACCAATGAACTGATTCAAGATCACCCTTGAAAAGTAGTTATTGAAATATCTAAAAAACAGATGTTCACATCAAAGCTTAAATAAAGACTGAGATACAGACACTGCCAATCAAGGAATAACTTTCAGTAGACTACTGCCTCCAGGGACCAAAAGGTGCTATTATTTCATTACATCCCTTTTCAGAAATTTACTTCAGATAGTTACTTCAAAGATATGAATGACTATCGTTTATTCATTCCCCACACTGCAATCACCAGTCCTTATCTATTACTTTTTTCTATAATAACAAACACCAAAGGCACAAGGCTTGCCTTTTTGAGGCTTCCAATTACCATTACAAGGTTCTTCAATAATCAGAGTTTGATATTGCAAATTGGTATTGGATGAACTCAGGAAACATATGCAAGCTCTCAATGCACTGGCACTGAATGTAACATACCCTTCATTGAGTTTGTTAAAGCCAAGATGGAAGCTAACTTATGTAGTACAAATTCACTTTTGACACACTTACCCGACGTTGAGGGAACAATTTCGATATCTGTTTTATAACTACTGATTGTTTATGCAGCAGTTCAGAGGTAATTGCCATCTGCAGTTTAAAATTGTGTTACGCATCAATTACCTTCCTCGGTACAATGAAACAAAACTTCAAAAGAATGAAAAAAGGTTAGCACAAACTTTGAGTCTGTAGACTCTCCAAGTAAGCAGGAACCAAGAGTTGGTTAACCACATACAATATCCATTGAAGGTAAAGATAAAGAGGTATGCCAAAAACAATCAAATTATATAACTTACATGCCCCAAACTCTGAGTGCAAATAAGGTTTGGATAGAATTTCTCTAGCTGTTCCACTCGATTTCTTTCTAACTGGACAAGGAAACAAACTATGCATAGTATAATTTACCCCGTGAGGGAAATACCTACAAGTGAGTAGTGCATTATAACAATGCAACAGATAAACATCATAAAATCCCAAAATATGAAGAAACAAGGCATACCACACTATGAGCTGATTCAAGAACTCCATATTTGATATTCAAGTCATAAGACATCCTCTCAACCTTC
>JAOTIZ010000002.1:6073302-6084777 GCA_027123425.1 Erythroxylum panamense | reverse complement strand
GTCAGTTTTCAGTTCACAGTCCGATCAGTCCATGCTCCCAATTAAATACCGAAAAATCATAAATGCATGTACCTATGAAATAATGCATATGCAATAAACATGTTCCTCTACAATTAGAGGCCAGTAACATGCTCAGTCAGTGCATGCAATGAATCCTATCATTCTGTCCCAATTTACCATAATACCCTTGCTAACAGTAATGGGATGTTACAGCTTATCAGGAAACAACCCCCGACGTGCCTTCCTTGTTTTGCAGGAACCTTCAAGCCGAAGCTCTCGTGAGAATCAGCCAACTCCATGGATTCAAACGGCAACGTGCAGTTCCACCAGAACCAGGCTGAACCAGATTTTAATAATATAAACAAGTCTGAAGAATAATCCTTGTTTGCTTCACTTAGATTCATTCTTACCTATACATTAATATGCCATAAAAAAATAATGATTAGATGCTAAACTTGCAATCATGTGCTTTAATAATGATTTTATATATTCTTTGATAATGTGTAGTGGTTATATACCAACTATTTACATACTTTGTTATGTGTTTTTGCAGGTGCATGGTTAGATCCTAACTACTTGCATACATTTTCTTATGCTATAATGGATGGTGGTTAATATGAAAGGCAACATATGGTTATTTACTAGTGGGTAATTTACACAAGGAGGCATTGTTCAATATAATGGTCCTCACTAGAAAATATTTATATACATAGATTGGGTCTCTAAAATTTTAAAAAATTAAATAAATAAATATATATATATATATATAAAAGGATGAAGTTATTTGAAGCCCAATGATACACTGAACTCTTCAAAATTTAAAAAAATTAAATATTTAAACCTTCTTATTTTATATTCTTGACTCCGTCCCTATTTATACGGTACAGTCATCATTCAATCTCCTTCGTAAGCATTATTGGATCTGACCAATAATCCCAACGTTTAGACTCGTCATCATTACCTAGAATGAAGATGAGTTTTAGTTTAGTTTATCCTAATACTTACTAGCTTTTATTTCAACCAAAAAGCCTAAGGTGGAAAGGCATACCACGTTACATTTCTGAAAGGTCCAAACAACCATCATAATATGCTAACATAGATATGGGTTCTCAATGAAGTGCAAATGAATCTTAGAGCTTATCATTCTTGTTTTAAAGCTGAAATGTTGATGGAAAAGTGTAAATGCAGCTCAAGTAAGGGTTGAGTTATAGTCTTTTGACTTGGAGCTCAATTGTTGGTCTTATGTCATTTTTGTACTTACATAGCTGAATTTTATGTTGTAATTTCCTAAAAGAGAGAAAAAGAAGATATGCAGCTAAATCAATCATAAATTATTAATTTATAAAATAAAGGGAATGCAAATTTATATATGAATTTTTATATTTATCTGTCAAAATTATTAATTTAACTCAAATTGGGATCAATAGAATATAATATAATTGAACTTATTAATTTATTGATACTAATATTATATAATTGAAATTGTTAATTTTTTTAGTATTAATTTATAATTCATAGAGATTTTAATTTACTAAGCTCTTATTTTTGTTAAAGATTGTAATTATGGATACTAATACTATACCTCTCTGAACAGTTTTTATGATGGTATTATCCCTGGATTTAATCTTGTTTTTGTCAAACTTTTGCTCCATTGCTTTCCGCAATGCTCAGATTAAAGCATGGTCTTCTTCAAACTTTTCATTGCTATTTAACAAGATCAAATTTAGAATATTTAAGTGTGAGTATCGATTTGACAAAACTATAATGATTCCTCAGTTCCGGGAATATTAAGCAGCAACTTCTTGCTCCTTTGAAGCAAGCTGATTCTGAATATGTTGAGGGACAACGTCGAACTTGGCTAATTGCATGGTGTAGGATGCTCTGCCTTTTGTCATTCCTCGGAGTGTACTTACGTACTGAAACATCTCTGCCAGTGGAACAAGAGCATCTACCACCTGTTATAAGTGAAACCCACTTGTTCAATTTGAAGCAAACAAAACAGACTGATGGTTTTAGTAATTAGAATCACTTCTTTCCTTATTATATCAGCTACAGTCTCCTGAATCAAGATGAACATAGAATAAGAACATGGCAAGAAAGAAAAAATTGCTCCGACATAGACATACCTTGAGACCACCAGGTTTGTCACCAAAGCTGTTAATTTGACCTCTCCTTGAGTTGATATCACCAATTACATCTCCCAAATGTTCTTCGGGAGTGACAACTTCAACTTTCATAATAGGTTCTAGCATCCTCGGGCCAGCTTTCTTTATCCCCTCGCGGAAAGCTCCTCGTGCTGCTAATTGAAATGCCAAGACACTGGAATCAACTTCATGGTAAGAACCATCTACGAGAACAGCACGCACATCGACGACGGGAAAGCCTGCCAGCACCCCATTACTCATGCATTCTTCCAGTCCTTTCATCACACCTGGGATATATTCTTTTGGCACAGCACCTCCCTTGATTTCACTTTTGAACTCGTATCCACTACCAGCCTCCATTGGCTCAAATCTTACTGTGATATCAGCAAACTGTCCTTGTCCACCAGACTGTTTCTTGTGCACATATTTCACCTCTGACAATTTAGAAATGCTTTCACGGTAGTTTACTTGAGGTGCACCAACATTAGCTTCTACCTATTATAAAGAAGAAAGTAAATTTAACTTAAAAGCTAAGTGCCATCTTACACCTTTTCACTTTGTAGACATTAGAAAAACACGAACACCAGTTTTTGAAAGCAACCTTTACAGGAACAATAAACGTGTCAACCATCATAAGACGTGAATCAGAAGAAACAGATGTGAAATGAAAATACACGTGATGCATGTAGGCTCCTACATAATGGCTATATATGTCAAGGTGCATGAAATAATTCCAGAAGAATGTTGACATCAAAAATTGCTGTCAAAATCACACAATTGAAGAACCATGTGATACTTAAAGAGTTAAAACAAATTAGTCACAGGAGGGAAAGAAAGAGACCTTAAATTCTCTCTTGAGCCGATCAACAATTATCTCAAGATGTAATTCACCCATTCCTTCTATTACAGTCTGGTTAATTTCTTCGTCTCTTGAGAAGTGGAAAGAAGGGTCCTCCTGTGCAAGTTTAATCAAACCAGTTGCCATTTTGTCCACATCAGCTTTTGTCTTGGGTTCTATTGCAACCTTAATAACAGGATCAGGAAAGTCCATTCGTTCAAGAACAATAGGATTATCAGGGTCACAGAGTGTTTCACCAGTTATGGTATCTTTTAGGCCTGCAAGAGCAACAATATCACCGGCTAAAGCTACCTTAACATCCTCCCTACTGTTAGCATGCATTTCTAGAAGTCTTCCAATTCTCTCTTTCTTCCCTTTGTTTGCATTAAGCACATAACTTCCAGCATTTAGCCTGCCTGCATACACTCTAACAAATGTAAGTGATCCAACAAATGGATCAGTCATAATCTTGAAAGCCAATCCCGCAAATGGTTCATCATCACTTGCAGCCCTTTCAATCATCACCTCCGGATTTTCAGGATCAGTTCCCTTCATGGCTGGTAATTCAAGAGGTGATGGCAGGTAATCGACAACAGCATCGAGCAGTGGCTGAACACCCTTATTTTTAAAAGCAGAGCCACACAGAACTGGAACAAAGCTGCCTGAAATGGTTCCTTTCCTAACTAGTTTCTTGATGGTTTCTTCATCAGGCTCATCTCCTTCAAGATACTTCTCCATGGCATCATCATCCAATTCAACTATTGTCTCTATCAACTGAGATCGGTAGTCTAGACATAACTCCTTGAGATCATCTGGGATATCATCATATACAAACTTTGCACCTAATTCTTCTCCTGACCAAAGTATAGCTTCCATCTTTACAAGATCAATAACACCTTGAAAATTATCTTCAGAACCAACTGGAATCTGAATAACGAGGGGTTTGGCACCTAAGTTAGTTACTATCATGTCTCGTGTTCGAAAGAAATTTGCTCCTAGGCGATCCATCTTATTGACAAAGCAAATTCTGGGTACCCCATATTTATCAGCTTGCCTCCACACAGTTTCAGACTGTGGTTCCACACCCGCAACACTGTCAAACAAGCATATAGCACCATCCAGTACCCTAAGAGCCCGTTCTACTTCAAGAGTGAAATCAACATGACCCGGAGTATCAATAATATTAATGCGGTGATTGTTCCAAAATGTAGTAGTAGCAGCAGATGTGATGGTAATCCCTCTTTCTTGCTCTTGCTCCATCCAGTCCATTGTTGCTGTTCCCTCATGCACCTCCCCTATTTTATAGTTTCTTCCTGTATAATATAGAACCCGTTCTGTTGTAGTTGTTTTCCCCGCATCTATGTGAGCCATAATGCCAATGTTGCGGTAATCCTTCAATGGCACTGCACGCTTTGTCTCTGGTAAAAGAATGAACATGGCCATGTTAAAGAAACGCAAATAAAGATGTTCCTAGTATCAGTAAGGTCACATGCTTACAAAAGATGGACATCAAGCTAGAATTTGGTACTTGCTATCAATGTTTCCATGAATCTAAAAATAATGCATTGAAGTATTTCTGTCTACAGACAACAGGTTCCAGTTGTGTAATCACTGAGCAAAATTTTGTTATAATTAAAGTAGAAATAAAGTAGCAAGTGGAATGGCTATGGCTGGAGTGCCTTTTCTTGAATAATATAGAAAAATGAAAAGACATCGAACAGGAAAATACAAATCTGTCATTGATGCGTATTATGTGGCAGGACTACAGTCACGTTGTCACACAATAAGATTGCATCAAAGCTGCTTAATTTCCGAATTTATACCTTCAAACTTTACCACATGAAAAAGAGATTCAAACTTCTTTCACCCAAAGAATAAAAGATTGGAACTTCAAAGTGTTACATACACCGGAGACCAAAAACAACAAGGTACGGTCACAATTGTATTAAACAGAAATTATAAACAACTCTCCACAACTGGGCACAAAACAGCCAATATACATCAATCGGCACAATTGGGCACACCAAAAATCACCACTACTCCCAATCAAATTTTCAAAGACAGAAATAACTAAACCGTGTACAAGTTTGTGTCAAAAGTGTGCATGTATGCTTGAGAGAAAAAGAGAGAGATACCATCAGCGGCCATGGCAAAGACAGAAAAGTTTCTTCTGCTCTGGTGTCGTTGGCGTGAAATAGGCAACTTGGAAAACTGTGAACCAACACGAAGGCTTCCGAAGAAGTGAGAAAGAAGGGAAGAAATTGGAGAAGGTCGAGGAGGGAGACCAAGAAAGTGAAAAGGAGTAGAGAGAGAATTACGTCCCTTTCGAGAGCCATTGAAGCTGCAGAGTGGAGATGAACAAGACTGTGTCAACCTCACAGTCTCTGCCGCCATGTTTTCCTAGTTTGATATCCAAAGCTTTGAGCTTTCACTCTCTAAGCTCAGTTTTGGTGGCTGGTCGTTGGGATAACTAAAGAAGGCTTCTCTGATACGGCTATCTTCACTCGGGCTGCGTAGCTCTCGACCTCAGGTACACATATTCCGTTGGAAACACCCGCACCATCCATCTCTTATTTAAAACTGTTGTTTACCAAAATAATATTATTATGTAGTCCAATCCTTTCAAATATGGGCATTAATTCATGTATAAATAAAAATTCACGCATTAAATAATACATGAAAATAAACATTCACGAAGACTGTAGTTGAGTGGCAAGGGCTCCCCCATCGTTAACTAAGATCAATAATTTTATTATAAAATAAAATATAGTTACAATTAATAAAAGTGCTTTTTATTTTTATGTTGCCAAACAGTCTACTGTATGAAGCTCTTTTAAAAAAGCTGTTTTTTTAATTGACAGCCAAACAGTCAACTAGTTTTTTAAAAAAGCTCTTCTCAGAAAATCTCTACTGACAAAAGCTCTACTAATAAAAGTTCTACTGATAAAAGCTCAACCAAACGGGCCCTAAGTATATAATACTAAGGACAAACGGGATGGACGAACATCAAATTTCATGCCACCGTCTCTTTAATCCAACAGCTCCCTTAAGTTTATTCTCGCATCACACCTATGACTTACTGCTCAAGGTATCTCTGTGACTATTAGTCTTATTTTTGGCATCTTTTTGTCTCAAGAGTGAAAAATTTGAATGATCGGATAACTGTTCATATGTGATTATTGTTTCTTGAGCTTGACGAACTTAACGTTACGTGAACTTGAATGTTATTTGGAACCTAATGTTCGATTAAGGGAGAGTTCCTATATGTTATGTGGACTTAATGTTGTATGTCCAATTATCTTCTTAAAGGGGCGTTTCGAGATGTGATAAATAATGCAAAAAAGGGGGAAATTGCTAAGATATATTTTATGATATTTTGGGCATTATTTGTAATTAGACATCTTTGGTTATTTGTGGAATTTAATTATGACAAGTATTTTACCTTATATGGAACTTTTTGATAATGAGGTTTATTTGAGATAAAAATCTTAATCATAGTATGATTTAATTGAAATCAAATCATCATATCTTGACTAAAATATGATGCCAATTTTTGGACTCTACTTGATAGCCTATTTCGATAGTTTTTATCTATCTAAGGCAGTTGATTTTTTTCTTATATTATCTACATTGGACAATTATTTTTCTCTGCCTATTGCATGAATTTTTAAGGCTAGATTGTGTGGAAAAAAAGACCGCAACATGGTGACTTGGCACCTGTAATTTCAATATTTTTGGGAGTTGATTTTGTGTGATTCTATCCAAATTTGTAGCTGGTTTTTCTCTAATGGTTACGTGATTTTCTTTGATGTCTATGAGTGTGATTAGCTTGAAAATTTTCATGAACATTTGGAGTTGTTACGGCTCTTTTGTTTTGACATTTCAGTGATGAAACATTAGTGTTTTTGTTGAGTTTTCATGGCTACTGTGCGTGAGATATTTCAGTGATATTACCAAACGTTCATAGCATAATTCTTAGTAGATAACTTCCTGATCCTTCATTAAAGAAGCTTGATTTTTAGGAGAATTGTTTCTCTTATCACAAATGTCTTTGTTTATGTTCGTTATTATTTATATCAATTGATTTATTTTATTTTCATTATTTATTTTCAAATACCATTAAGAAAATCCTTTGTTGAGGTTAGCACGAGATGGCCATGTTATTTGGATTGAAATAACTTCGCGGGTTATGAAGAAGAGGGATTGTTGGACTCCGAAAATTTTTCTTTAAGTTAAGCATGCTTTAAAATAATTTTTGAGTTTTTGATAGATTAATTATTTTGGAGTTATTTAATTATGTCAAGTTAGTAAGATTTATTGAATGGGTAAGTGGAATTAAAGTGTTAATATAATAAGAGTGTTCAACGGCATTTTTGGGAGATCATTTAAGCATAAAAGACATAAGGTTTATAAAGAAAGGCAAAATGGACTTTGCATACTCATTAAGGGTAGAAATGAAAGAAGAAATGTTGTCTTGTTCTTTTAAGAAGGGGAAAATGTGATTTGAGGGAGAGAAAGAAGAGAAATACGAAAACAAAGAATTGGTTTATTTGAAGGGAATCAAGAAAACCTTATTTGAAGGGAATCAAGAAAACCTTACTCAAGAGTAAGAGGAAAGGCAATCTTGAGCTTGGATTTTTAGCAAAATTAAGTGGGTAATGTACTTATAGTTTATTATGTAATTGGGAAAATTCTTACCTATGTGTGTGTATGCTGATTTGCTTGAAATTAAAATCGTTGTGAATGTTGGGAAATGGATGATGCATTGTAATTATGTTATACCTTGAAAGAGGTTATAACATTTTAAATTAGATGAAAAGAAGAAAAAGTATGAAAGTATGAGCATATGATTGAATTGAGCATAAATTTGCTTGTGATTGGGCAAGAGATGAATTGGTTTCGTTAGTCACGTGCACATTGACCTATAGCCTTCTCCCGAATGCCCACTTGAGGCCACGAGATCCTGAGAATTTGGACTTATTTTATTCACGGTGTAAACTTCGGTTTCTCCGTTTCGTTCCACGAAACTCTCAAGCCATTTTTTTGTGCATTGCATCTTTGAATTGTTAAGTATGATGCATAATTGAGTGTTATGTTTAATGGCTAAAGTCTTAGCTGTGACTTATGAGTTTGAGCTAAATTGATTAATGCTTGAATTGCTAGAATAGATTGATAATGCTTAAATTGTTGGATATATATATATGTATATATGCCTGAATTTGTGACAAATTACCGATGGCTATAAATATATTAGCCACTGAGCTTTGTAGCTCGTCCCATATTTTTCACTCCTCAAGTGCAAAACAAGATAAGTGTTGAACCTTGCAAGGCATCGGAAACTCTAAGGTATTATAGACTTTTGTAATTAAGTTATTGACTAAATTTTTAGATAGCTTTATAAGCATATCAAACATTGAGTATCTAATGTATTTTGTATCTTGTATTAAATCTTTGATGTAATATTGTTATGTCATTAAAGCTATGTATGAACTTCATTTTGAATTAGGAATGAATTGAGAACTGAAGAAGTTTCCAAAGTTTCCAATGTGATTGTGCTCATTTATCTTGTAGTTCTACATTTCATATTTCAAGTCTTTCATAAGTGTGGAAATTATGTTTTGACTTCAGGGGAAAAACTGTATTGATTTAGGCTGAATTAGACAAAGTTGACTTCTAGCAAGTTGTAGTTCATCCTTTTAGCTTTCCAATGGTATAAAGTATGCAATTATCGAATATTGGAGTTGAGAGTTATGGCCATTACAAGTTGGAGACATTTTGGAAAGTGTGGTTAGTGTTTTAGAACTTTAGGCGATGTGGGGAAGACCTTGTAGAAATCCCATCGTCTAATTCAATCTTAGACTGAATGCCTTCGTATGACTCAGTCTGAGACTGAAGCCCTTCGTTTGATTTCGTCTGATTCAATTTAGACCCTCTAGATGGCAAACTTTCTTTGATGTCTTCATGAAAGTTAGAGATTTAGAAGTCCTCTTCGAAACCGTCCAAAGATTACCATAATCTGATATCTCTAGTGAAAGTTATGACGAATGTCCCAAAATAGGTCTTAGACTGAATCCCTTCGTCTAATTCATTTTTGACCCTCTATATGACAAAATCTCTCTTCAAAGACTTTATAAAAATTGTAGATCTTGAAGTCCTCTTCGAAACCGTCTAAAGTTAACCTTAATCTGATAACTCTAGTGAAAGTTATGCTAATTGTCCCAAAATAGGTCTTAGATGAAGCCCTTCATCTGACCTTCGTTTGACCTTCACCTGATTCAATTTTGACCCTCTAGATTATAAAATATCTCTTTAGTGTCTTAATAAAATTGTAGATCTAGAAGTCCTATTCGAAACCGTCCTAATACAACCTTAATCCGATATCTCTAGTGAAAGTTACGCTAATCGTCACAAAATAGGTTCAATATGATTGAGGACAAAGTTATTCTTGATTCTTTTAGCCATAACCGCATCATTTGACCTCCAAATGAGATGATTCTTGTTTCTAAATAAACTAGATACATAAAGCTACAAATTATCTGAAGGAATCAAATTTTAATTCAGTTCTTAAGACTTTCAATTTCTGGATGAAAATTGGGTATAGTGTACTGTTTCAGTTTAATAACAATCTAAAAATATTTGGGCCCTAACTTTCAGATTTCTGAATCAAATTGAATGATTTTGGTGTCATTAGCAGCTTAAGACAATGAGAAACAAATGTTTTGAACAAGTCAAATTGTTATTTCGGCTGAGGTTTCCCAAAATTTGTCCTGAAGTTGAAGAAATGTGTTTGCTCACTTTTTATGACTTCGAATGTTAGGCTCCAGAAGTGGGGTCCAACATTGCTTGGTATCAGAGCTTAGGTTTGTCCTAGGCTTATAATGCATAGTAGGATGAATTGTTATGCTATGTGATTACTTATTGCATTGTAAATTGATTGAATTGCATTAAATGACATACATGTAGGGATTAGGATATTAAAATGAAATGTAAGATAATCGTTAGAGTTTACATTGAAGGAGTAAGATGCCACCTCGTAGAAGGACACGAGGAGTATTGCAATGATCCATTGCACCTGGCTCTCCACTAAGGGAGGAGAGTACTGATGAGTCAGTAGCCCCAGGAAATACCGAGGCTTCTGTAAGGCATGGTAGTGAGTCCGTTTGATCACAAACACGGGAGTCTCCTCTTCTACAGGAGCAAGTGCCTGTTCCATTGGATCCAAGGATGTTTCAGGCATTTGCCCAGGCTATGGGCCAGATGCTGCAATCTTTTGCTCTGACCCCAGTTAAGAAGGAGAAACAGTTTGATAAGCTCAGGAAATATAGAGCAGTGGACTTCTATAGGAACATGGATCCAGAAGAAGCTGAGACTTTGATGAGAAAGACCGAGAAGATACTGGATCAAATGGATTGTGAGGATGATGAGAAGGTTGTGTATGCTGCTAGTTTGCTTTAAGGAGATGCTTTGCATTGGTGGGAGAGTGTGCCGGGGAGTCAAATGAGATTGCTAGTGCTCGCATGGAAAGATTTCTTAGCAGTGTATAAGAAGTACCTGTCTAAGGTGTATGTTTAGTAGAATTAGAGAGTGTTTTTGAGTCTCACCGAGAGGGAAATGATGGTGAGTGAATATGAGTGTCAGTTTACACAGCTATTTCGATATGCAGCAGAGATGATGATGAGTGAGGCAGCTAAATGTCGTAGGTTCAAATCGGGGTTGCATTTAGCTATTAGAGAGAAAGTGATTGTGCAGAATTTTTGTGATTTTCAACAGTTGGTTGAAGCGACTCTGAGAGTTAAGAACATTGAGAACATAAAGAGCGCTATGAAAAAAAAGAGAAAGGGGAGAGAACAGTTCAAGAGGGGAGATGGTACTTTTATGTCTGAGAGGAGTATCAGGATTCTCCCTATGCAGTTTGAGGAGAGAAGTAGTGGCACGAGCAGGTCCAATTTAACACCCCACTCCCGTGATGACCCCAACCCGACATCGATGGTGATATCCGAGTTCGTGCCCCGCGAGGGTGGTATGCTAAAGCATTCAATCTTTCACCAGCCCACAAAATAATTTTTTTGAAAATCGATAACACAAACTGCGAAAATCGAAACTCACATTGGGCCCACATTCATTCATAAACATTTTCACTTAACACAATTTTCAATAGCCATTCGGGTCCTTTCACAACTATAAAACACTTGTGTCATTTCAAAATATAGTTTTACACAGAAGATGTGGAATATACAATTCAATACAAAATGTGAAAAACATAAATGCAGACGCGAACTGATCCCGACCTCTATCCTTCACTTGAATGCTGTAAATATACTCCCGTTGGCCTAACGGGGTATTCTTCTGAATCCTGAAAAATAGTTACAAATTTTGGGTGAGTTTTGCAAGCTCAATGAGAGATCATCATTGATGACTCACCCAATCACATAAATCATAATTCACATAACACATACATCTCACATTTCACATTATTTTACACTTCACATTCAC
>JAOTIZ010000002.1:6036128-6069965 GCA_027123425.1 Erythroxylum panamense | reverse complement strand
AAGGTTATTACTTACTTACGAAACGTAGCGACGGTGGTTCCGTCCCTAAATTATACCGATGGACATATTCCGTCGGTAATATATGAAATTCACCGACGCAATTTTTCATTTATGTCCGTTGCAACATAACAATAATGGATAATATTCTGTCGGTTTTCCGTTGACAATTCACCGACGGTATGTTTCCGTCGGTAAGTAATAACGACAGCCATATTTACGACGGTTTATTCTGCCGTCGCGTTCCGTCGGTAAACATAATTACCGACGGAATTGTCCATTTCTCCGACGGAATATTCCGTCGGAGAACGCGAGTTTTCTTGTAGTGCACCTTTGGATTCCATCCGTTTAGAATTTTCAAGATTTTATTATTTCTTATGATTTTCAATCTCTTCGAGTTCTAGTCATATAAAAGTTTGAGTCTTGCATTCTAGCCTTCTATATAGCCATTTATACTTAGACTTAAGCGTGCCAAATCTGACAATATTTTACAAGGGATAATCATGCTTAGTTGGCCGTTATATATTTGCAAATTACTCTTTTGTGATCTGAACGATATTAGAAAGCCAAAATTTTGAATTTTTATAAAGTAGCTGCACAAAACTAACATATAATATCAAAACTGACTTATCTATTGATTTGACTGTAGAATATGCTTGAAGTTATCATATTCGGATTAACATATGTTATATAATAATACTACTTAAAACTTACCCGTCTGACAGGTTGGAGTTTGCTTGCTAATGCTCAGCCAAAGTTGATGACTTTTGGGTTTGAACAACGGCTTGTATAGTGTTCCCTGCCTTTGAAAACACACACATGAAAGGTTGCAGCTTCCCTTTCTTCACAAAATTTTGCTTCAAAGAAGCAGCAACTTTTGGGTACACAGATAAAAATACGTCATTCAAAATTGACTTTTTACATAGATTAATAAATGTATGCCTTTTGCTTTGTTATTCTTGGGGCATATCCTTTACAAACATACTGCAACTGAGATGCTATATCTTTTAATTTCTCCAAATTACATTATAACAAAATACAAGCTTAAACTCTTATCAATAATAAGCTTATTGCATTTTTTATGCACTACAGAATTCCCTCGTTACCAGCCAAGATCATGTATTTGTCTTTCCTGGTAAGATTGGTGCACTCAAATCTTAGTGCTTTGGCAATCTCATTTTGTACATGATTGGCAACTTGAAACTTTGATGTTCCACCCATGTCACAACTTGGGGAGCTTGGCAAGTTGTCGAGAAACCTGATGGAGTATACGGGACGTGGATTCAGGAAGTGAAATAGTGGATCGAAACATTTAAGTCCACTAGCTGTCGATCCATAAAACATACTAGTTTTTACATCTATAGCAACAGGAACTATCTCACTAGTCACCTCGGCAAATAATGGACTGAACCTGAGTAGATATGGCTCCCTGCAAGTTGTTCCTTCTGGGCAAACCACTAAATCACCTTGCCTTAACATCTTATCCATTAAGTTCCCGTCTTGTTCTCGATCTCTTGTTAATCGAACTGTCCTGAGTGGAGAAATTATCTCTGAAGACCTGCTGATGCTGTATGTCATAGCAGTGACAGGCTTCATGAGAGCTGCTGAAATAAAGACTGGGTCTAATAACGTTCTGTGGTTACAAACATACATTAAGCCTGTGGATTTTCCATTTTTCTTGGTTGATGTAAAGGACTGCTTTGGTTTGGCTGCTCTTATTCTTGATCCAGTGAAAGAAAGGATAGGATGGACAATAACTAAAGGTAATAGTGAACCTACAGTGATCCTGAACACAGCGAGTACGATTCCAAGCGGAAGCCACATGAACATGGCTAGGGTTGCAAGTGGTCTTGGCGAGAAAACCAACCTTCCATCGTGGAAGATCAATGGCTTTGGATATTTCTCTCTCGGAAGGATCTTCCAATTGCTTTTCTCACCTTCAGTCACTAAATAAACTTCCTGTTACAATATGAGCAGTTCACTTAGAATAATTATCCAAGTGATCTAATCCTATTACATGGTAATTATCGAACTATGATGATCATGATCTCGTGTAGTGTGCAATGAAGCTTCTACTTTTGTTGAAGTTAAAATTTTATTGTTTGAATGTCCCCAAATGAAAGCTTGAGAGGAAGGTAAAGAAAAATAAATTATTTTAGACCTTGCAATGTAAGCAGAGTTGTTGATAAACTGACTTGGTGAAGCCTCCAATACCAACAACATGACCACCTGTTTTCTTCTCAACCAGAAGCTCATTTAAAGCAGTAGCAGTTTTCTCCTTGTCCATCAACCCAACGTAGTACCCATAAATTGCCTTAAGCTCTCGTCCCACAACAGCCTCGGTCCCCAAGTAGTCCCTCAAAACACCTTCGACCATGATCCTGGGCAAGTAGCTCACTGCTATCTTCCTGCCATAGGTCATTATTAGATCAAAACCTTCTCGTCCAATATCTTCCAGGAAAAACTTAGGCAAAACAGCTGTTCCAAGTCTAAATGTATCCTTTCTAACCCCCAAAAAGGACACAAAAACCATAATCTTAAGGCCAAGTTCCTTGCCAACTGAACATATAAGAGGGTATAGAAGAAGCAAGACGAAAGCCCTCAAGAGCCCTCCCGTCTCTAAGATTACGAGCATGAAGTAAGCAAACAATGAGGATGACCTCAACAACGTACCTTCAAAGTCAAAAACCAACGTCTGCTTGGGATATTCTTTCGAATTGCAGACAAAGGAGGAGTATTTTTGGGACGAGGTGAAGTGGGTTGCATGGTAATTTACCAACTTTGTTTGACGAGACGATGTAGTTCCTATTCTACCAATGACTCTCAACAAAGAAAAAAAGGCTTTCATATTGAAGATCTTCCAAATTCAGAAATCTGCGTTTTGATCATCTCCTAACAAGAATGACTCTTTATATAGATTCAAACAGTTTGTTTATGAACTAGTTTAATTATCTGGTCCTCAGGGATTCAACTTTGATAGATTTTTGTCTAGACAGATTAATTAAGCTAGCTACTAATTTTATCACGAAAGATATTCTAATTCATGAGACCAGCTACAATAAATAATTTCGTTTAAGATTGCGATTTGTACATTTGCTCTGCTTTGTCTGATTCATTTGAATGTGCCCTCATGCGCATATATATATATATATGGCTTCAATAGGTTAAATAATTAAAAAAACCTTTATTATATGATCATTACTTAATAATATTTACAGTTGGTTGCATATTTTCTTCTGACATTTTCCCCCTTCAGAATCAGAATAGCAAAGTGCCCTTCTTCATGTCAATTCCAAGTGGTTACGAGTCGTGGTCTAGAAAAATAATTTAAGGCTAACCTCTATAAGAACGGCTACAGGGAGAAGATATGTAGGGTGTCGGTACTTTATGTCATACACTAGGCATTAATTACTAAATTGGCAATGGTTTTCACATGAAATAGGTCATGCTGATACATCATACATCCAAGGGTGGAGCGAGGTGTACTCCAGTGAACAAATCTCAATATAATCGTAAGTTTTATTATTAATTTAATAAAAATTTGTTCTCGCTAAATTAGTTATGTGTTTATGAAATTTTCCCTACTCAATTCTCAATCTTCTTTTCCTTTTTCTTGGCTCCACCTCTGCATAGATCGGGCACTTCTCTTATAAAGGACATATATCACTAATTCATCTCATAAATAAACAACAACAACAACAACTTGGATTACATAACTTTTTATATTTTACGAGAATTGACGGGAGGACATTAATTGTACACATCTTTCTTTTTATATTTTATAAAAAGACTCTTTCCATAATTCGAACTTGATAACTTTTCGATGAACTTTATCGGTTACTCTCATCCTTTCATCATGTAAAACAACAATGCATATAATTCACTGCAATTCTCATGGTACTTCCCTATTAAGAATCCTCGTTATTTTTTTAGTCGTGATATGTTATAATTTGATTGGAATAAGATGAAATGTGTTAACATAACTAAAATTCGAAGGCCTCGTATTATCTACCATATTTTGAAGGAAGGGTTTGTCCATGCTTCATTAGTTTGGTATACATTATTTTTGTTACAAAAATAGAAAGGAAAAATGTAGAAGAATAATTAAGGATACTTCATGAAATTACTGTCTGTCAAATTAAAATAACACAACAGTTTAGATACTCAAATAAACCCAAAAGTAAACCAACTAAGCTAAAAATAAGCAATTAATTAGGAAGTGACTAGACAACGATTTGTTGTATGTGACACTACTTAATATAAAATAAATATGTCATTTGACTAAGAATTTATGAAATCCACAAAATTCACTAACAACTATCAGTATAAGTTTGACTCTCATCAACATTTTCAAACTGTTGAGATTATGGTTGAATGTTTTCTTGTATTTGATCATATCATAAAGCAATGTTTATATTAATAAGTGATAATTATTAAGCATAAATATTAACATATAAATTTCACACACATTTAGTTATTTACATCTAATGTTGATAAAGGTCACACCGCCATGTTTCTTAGTGTGACTGTACAAAAAGAACTGACTGGGTGTAGACTTCTTGCCCATAGACTTTTCCTACATCAGAATAAAATGTTATAAGTGAACTATAATTTAAAAAAATTTGGCAGAAGTTCTTCTATTTTTATGATATCTACCCCTTGTTGAACCAATAAAGTAACTCAACAACATAGTCATATGTATGGTACTAGACATTTATAACATTATCATTATCTATAATACACATATTTTTATTTTAGAATTCACACATCAAATTATATTGAAATACATCAAAGTTAAAAAAAATCAGCATATAAGTGTAAAATGTAGATACGTACAAATCTCTCTACATGCTCGTGATAGGTAATAGATCCTCCAGTGTGTACGAGAAGACTCTCCCCCTAGTCTTCCGCATCTGTTGGTAGAATTATGCTATGAAATAGACATTGTCTCGGGTGATGTCTAATATTACTGTCATTAAATCCATATTTTATCAGAAATATAAGGAGGTCGTACACCAATCTTGTGTATCACATCAATAAAATCTCTATAACGTGTACGAACTCGTCTCTCTATACTTTATAAATAACCACATCAAATTTAGAATCCCAAAAAACATCTTTCTGAAAAAAATAAAAAAGTATACGATAAGTACTTATAACCTACAATATTTATCTAATTAATGTATAAAAATATATTTTTTGTTACTCAAACTCGTAATAATAAAAATCCTTTGTCGCATGAGAGATATTTTTTTCATATATAATCTTTAAGATCAATCTTCTCGTTAAATTTGAATGTCATGTGTCATATATATATATATATGGCTTCAATAGGTTAAATAATTTAAAAAACCGTTATTATATAATCATTACTTAATAATATTTACAGTTGGTTGCATATTTTCTTCTTACATTTTCCCCCTTCAGAATCACCCCAAATCCTTCCCCCCACCCCTTCAGAATAGCAAAGTGCCCTTCCTCATGTCAATTCCAAGTGGTTATGAGTCGTGGTCTAGAAAAATAATTTAAGGCTAACCTCTATAAGAACGGCTACAGGGAGAAGAAATGTAGGGTGTCAGTACTTTATGTCATACACTAGGCATTAATTACTAAATTGGCAATGGTTTTCACATATTTCAAACTTTAACTTAAGCCAGAAACAGATACAAACTAATAAATCCTTTAAAGTCTCTCGTCTTTTCTGTGAAATAGGTCATACTGATACATCCAAGGGTGGAGCGAGGTGTACTCCAGTGAACAAATCTCAATATAATCGTAAGTTTTATTATTAATTTAATAAAAATTTGTTCTCGCTAAATTAGTTATGTGTTTATGATTTTTTCCCCACTCAATTCTTCATCTTCTTTTCCTTTTTCTTGGCTCCACCTCTGCATAGATCGGGCCCTTCTCTGATAAAGGACATATATCACTAATTCATCTCGTAAATAAACAACAATAACAACAACTTGGATTACACAAGTTTTTATATTTTATGAGAATTGACGGGAGGACATTAATTTTACACATCTTTCTTTTTATAGTTTTACAAAAAAACTCTTTCCGTAATTCGAACTTGATAACTTTTCGATGAACTTTATCGATTACTCTCATCCTTTCATCATGTAAAACAACGATGCATGTAATTCACTGCAATTCTCATGGTACTTTCCTATTAAGAATCCTCGTTATTTTTTTAGTCGTGATATGTTATAATTCAATTGGAATAAGATGAAATGTGTTAGCTTAACTACAGTTCGAAGGCCTCGTATTATTTTCCATATTTTGAAGGAAGGGTTTGTCCATGCTTCATTAGTTTAGTATACATTATTTTGTTACAAAAAAAGAAAGGAAAAATGTAGAAGAATAATTAAGGATACTGCACGAAATTACCGTCTGTCGCATTAAAATAACACAACAGTTTAGATACTCAAATAAACCTAAAGTAAACCAACTAAGCTAAAAATAAGCAATTAATTAGGAAGTGACTAGACAATGATTTGTCGTATGTGACACTAGGAAGTGGGTGAACAACCCACGTACATCATTATTTACTTAACATAAAATAAACTTGTCACTTGACTAAGAATTTACGAAACCCACAAAATTCACTAACAACTAATAGTATAAGTTTGACTCTCATCAACATTTTCAAACTGTTGAGATTATCATTAAATGTTTTCTTGTATTAGATTCTATCATAAGACAATGTTTATATTAATAAGTTATTATTATTAAGCATAAATATTAAAGCATAGATTTCACATACATTTAGTTCTCTACATTTGATATTGACAAAGGTCACACCGTCATATTTTTTAGTGTGAGTGTACAAAAAGGGCCGACTGAGTGTAGGCTTCCTACCCATAGACTTTTCCTACATTAGAATAAAATGTTATAAGTGAACTACAATTTTAAAAGATTTGGCAGAAGTTCTTCTATTTTTATGATATTTACCCATTGTTGAACCAATAAAGTAACTCAATAATATAGCTATATATGGTACTAAAAATTTATAAAATTATCATTCTCTATAATATACATATTTTTATTTTAGAATTCACACATCAAATTAAATTGAAATACATCAAAGTTAAAAAAATCAGAATATAAGTGTAAAGTGTAGATATGTATAAGTCTCTCTGCATGCTCGTGATAGGTAATAGATCCTCCAGTATGTACGGGAAGACTCTCCCCCTGGTCTTCCACATCTGTTGGTAGAACTACGCTTTAAAATAGACATTGTTTTGGGTGATATCTAATACTGTTGTCATTAAATCCATATTTCATCATAAATATAAGGAGGTCATACACCAATCTTGTGTATCACACCAATAAAATCTCTATAATGTGTACGAACTCATCTCTATATACTTTATAAATAACCACATCAAATTTAGAATCTCAAAAAAATTCTTTCTGAAAAAAATGAAAAAGTATATGATAAGTACTTATAACCTACAATATTTATCTAATTAATGTATACAAATTAATTATAAAAATATATTTTTGTTACTCAAACTCCCGATAATAAAAATCCTTTATCGCATGAGAGATATTCTTCCATAGATAACCCTTAAGATCAATTTTCTCATTAAATTTGAATGTCATGTTTCTTGAGCACGATCCAGACGGAATCAACCTAATATAAAAATAATTTTATATCATTTTTAAATTAAAACCTATAACTTAATTATAAACATATGGTGTTTCATGTATTTTTACTTACAGATTGTTGATAATTGTGACGTAAATTTTTCCATCAACTCCCTCAGTTCCAAGCTGGAGATCACCTCCTTTATCCGCATCGTTTACCCCTTATATCTTTGTCGGTATAGAGGTGATAGATGGTGTGGCAGTAGGTCTAGAAGGTGACGTCTCATTTGCAAATGTAGTATCTGGAGGTACAACATCTGATTCTGTTGCAGCTACAAAATGTGATGCTTCAATTGGAAAGTAACTGACTCTAAATCGTGGTTTGAACTTTGGTCGCATCATATCTTGTTTTCTCTTTAGTAGCATATTTTAACCTACAATTCATATTTTATTGAATATTTCAAAAATAAAACAATTTCAATTCAGTATATAACAATATATTGTTGATTCAATGATTGATTTATTAAATATAATATTCTATTACAATCATAAATGATTCGCTATCAGCACTTAATTATAAATTAAAATCATCATCATCTTCTTTTTCTAAAGGATCAGAATGAAACTCAGGCTCATCTTCAGATCTGTCGCCTTCTCATCCTCTCCAGATAAAATTTTAACATATTCATTATTTAGATCGTTCAGAGGTTTATTATCGTCATATGTAATAAATGCATTTATTTTATTAGGTTGGAATAAGATGAAATGTGCTAACTTAACTAAGTTTATCTTCCATATTTTGAAGGTAGGGTTTGACAGTGCTTCATTAGTTTAGTATACATTATTTTTGTTGGAAAAAAGAAAGGAAAAATGAAGTAGATGAATAATTAAGGATACCGCATGCTGTCTGTCACATTAAAATAACATAATAGTTTGGCTACTTAAATAGACTCACAGTAAACCAACTAAGCTAAAAACAAGCAATTAATTAGGAAGTGGCTAAACAATTAATTAGGAAGTGAGTGAACAGCCAACCTATGTACATCACTATCTACTTAACATAAAATAAACATTAAACATACTATTTGATTAAGAATTTACGAAACCCATAATATCCACTAACAACTAACTAACAATTTTAAAGCATTTGCTAACAATTTTTGGACAAGATCTTTAAACTCCGGAGATACATACAATTAGGCATGTTCTTATCCTTGTTTAAAGCTACTTTAGTTAATTTGTTTTCCATTTAATTTTTTATTACGATCAAGTGTGCATGTCACACGAATTAACATTTCATTATGGCAACATCATATACATGTGTTATATCTTCATCTATTTCAACTGTTTGGGTTGGTATCCTTATTATTACCATCTTAATTGTTGTACTTGGATGCTCGCTTTTTTCTTTTTTCTATAGCTAGCTGGAAAGTTGAAGATAATGAGAGGTTTTTAGGCAATTTCTAAAAATCGACCCATTCAGTGTACAAAATTTTTCACTTTACGAAATTTTAGAGAGGATTATAATGTACGCATCATTCATTTAATATTTTTATAAATAAATTGTTCTCATAACTTAAATATGTGACTTTATGATCATAAAAGAACAATTTACTAGTTGCTCGAAAATTCACCATCTAAATCAAAGTCAACATATTCAGTACATAAAGCTCCCTGTTTTATAAAAGCTTGGGAAAGGTCATAATATATTCAACCTTTCTTTTATATTTTTATAAAGAAATTATTTCTATAACTTGAATATGTGACCTTATGATTATAAAGGAACAATTTTACCGGTTACTCCAAGGATCATCCTCAACTTTACCGATCCTTGCAATTTCTAGCTATGTTAAAATCTCCTTTAGAAGATGGTTGAAGGAGGTTAGTTTTGAACTACTAAAATTTTCAATAACTTTGGATCCATAATCAGCCTACAAAAGAGTGTTGGCTGCTTTGGTCACCGGAAGATCATCTGCTACTTTTGCAGGTGATTAAAAAGTCTTGCTTTTCTTTTCTCTTCTCGTATGTTGTTCTTGAAGTATATTTAACGGTTCAAGAAAGCAAGCATTTAGTTATTTACAGGAAAACAGTGCTTCCTTCGTACATAGCACGCCGGTCCACAGCATTTGTCATCAGGCATTTATATATATTGTACGTAAATTGAAAAACAAGCAATGTTAAAGATTTAGAATAATAAAGGATTTTTTAAAACTGAGTTCGTATGTTTGGAGCATGCGTGCATATTACTTTTTCAACCTTTTACAAAATCGTCAAGGATGAATTAATTAGTTATGCTTAGGTCGGCTGTGTTAGGTGCAGGCTCAGATTCACGCATTTACGGTCCATTCGCAGGTGAGAATCTCCCATGCATACGTAAAGATCTACATAAATACCTAAACCTAGCATCTATTCCATATATAAGGTACTACTTTGCCACGATACAGGTACGAGATCAGAACCCTGACATTTTTTATTTTACAGCCACCAAAATCCTCACCAAAAGACTAACTTAAACGTCGGAGAGGCCTGCCGGCTATCAACTCCCTGCTTGTCTTGTGCTGTTTTGCAGGTATTCTCTTGTTAAAGACAACTAATCTCATGGATCTAAACAGTAACGTCTTGCCTCACCAGAATCAGGCAGAATCAAGCTACATGTATATGTATAATGTGATGAATGATAATTAAGTTCATACACTTTACAAATATTACATTCAAACTATGATTATCTTATAATTTGAAGGTTTTCTCTGAGTCTAAACAATTTGGCCCCAGTTGACAATGATGGCAACCAAGTTCCTGAGTAGCAGCGCATTCAGTTATGTTTGTATTTATTCACGAGTTAGCTGTATATACTAATTGTAATAGCCATCTCTGCTGTGAATTTGTTGTGGCTGATCAATGACTGGTGCATATAGCATAGCTTACTAATCAACAATTTCCTTTTAACTCGATGACAATTTATTTTTTAAAGATTTTTTAAATCGATTTAATGATAAAAATCATAAATAAAAAAACAATCAGTACCTTATGGTCGACCAAACCCTAAGCAAGATAGCCATTCAGTAGATATTACTTTCGGGACTGGTCCAACAGATGGACGATTAAGCCTTGACAAGACGTGTTGATCAATGCTTTGAATTAATTTAAGTCATGCAGTTGGAGGATGGAATGCATTTATTATTTCCTTATCTTGTTGTTTACCATAAAGTGTTGCTTGTCAGCATACTCCCCTAAAATGGTGGGCAGTCTGAAATAAAAATATGTATATTTTCTATCTTTATCTTTGCTTTACCAGGCTGGCTGCTTTGTCAAGTAGTGAATTTCATATTTTTATCTAACATTAATTTATATTTTAATGATATATATTTATTACCTGTGGATTAACTGTTCTACTGTGATACGAGTCATGCCATGTTTATTAGAAATTTAATCCCTCAACTCAAATATTGAAATTGTAACTTTTAGAGTTATGGATTGTTAACTTCTAAACGAAATGCAACTTCTGTTTATGATATATTACGAATAAAAAGTTTGAAATATAACCATAAAAAGTAAATACAAAAAATTACCACTGCTCAAAAAAATAATATGTTTTATTGTAAAATGAATATGATAAATTAATAGCAGGTTAATTATAATTTTCATTAGAATAAATATTTTTATTAATGGATATATATAATTGCTTCTTATTAATTATCACCATCTTGTATCTTAAAAAATTAACTATATATTTTAGACAAAAGATTCAGATAAGTTTTACCACTATATTTTCATAGTTCAAAACTTCAAATAGCTAACGGTTCTCAATCCATGATTACGTAAAAAGTTTAAAAGCACAATTGGCAAGTTGAACTTTGGTTACGTGTTAGCGGTTTAATAGAAAAATAGATGCTTCAAAGATTAGGGACGTGGATTTTAATTATAGGCTTAGTTACATGCAAATCCCATATGTTTTTTTAAGTCTCACAAGTTATAAATTTTAATAATTAATTTAAATTAAGTATAATATAATCACTTTCTTATAACAAGATTTATATTAATTAAAATTAAATAATTTTATAAAATTACATTAAAATGTAAGAAAACTCTTGTAATTAAAAATCAAGAACTTTTGAGAACTAAATTGAAACAGACAGTTGGTTTTTTTTTATTACATAAGAAAATTATAACACTAAATTAACGTTTGTTGGTACATAACACCTTGCGCATCGCAAGTGAAGATCTTCTTAACACCAAAAAGCGCAATTTATTATACCAAAATACGGGCCTCAAGAGACAACCTACGACCGGAATATTCTTCATCCTCATTAAACATTGATTTAAACTACTGAATCCAAAGTTATTAGTTGTCTAAGGTAATAACTTCTTGTTGTATATCACAACCGTCATGAGTTGATTGGATAACCTGTTAAACGACTAAATTACATGGACTTGGTATGAGACCTGACACGACAGAACCTAACCATTTGAACCATAATTAGACGTTTCACTTTTTTTTGATTTATTTATTTATTATTATTTTTTTGACAAATATTAATTTATTTATAATCATTTTAAAATTAATATTTGAAAAAAGTTATATTTATTATATATATTTTATAACTTTTTTTTTCAAAAATTGCACTGAAAATTTTGGCAAATCTTATCAGTAATGCAGGTTTAAAACTACACTAGATATCGCCAAAGTTTCATTAAAAAAATTAACAAAAAGAAAATTATTTTAATAAAAATAAGAATCTTTTAAAAATTAAATTATAGAAAGAAAGTTACAAATTGAATACAAGTGAGAGCCGTCAATCGTTACTATTCCATTCCACTTGTTAGAGTGTAAGTGACAGCGAACGGACAACACCATTACTTCTGACAGGTCTCCCTGACCTACAAGAAAACGGACAAGAACCAGTACTTCTGTGACTGTGTCAGCGAAGTTGACAGTTTCCACTTTCCATCTTTCAATAATAATAGCCACATGGCTCCTTTCGTACCGCAGCCTTTTCAGGATATACAACTCTGTTATGCAATTTTATAAAAATATCATAATTTATAACAAAGAATTTAATTAATATTTAATTACGATAAATTTGACTAAAAATTAAATAAAAATAAAAATTTAAATATTGTTGAAAGATATTAACTCATAAAAATTTTAAATAAAAAATTAATAATTTATTTTAATTTATAAAAATTAACCAATTAATGAATCAGTTTTAATAAATAATTATTAAAATAAATCAAACTAAAAATTAAAAATTAAAAGATTTAAAATTTTTATAATTTAACCATTCGTCGTTGTTATTATGATCCTTGTCCCAAAGCAATCAGTTCCACTTTCACAGGTGCTCTATGCTTTGAAGTGCTTTTCATTCCTGCAATCCTGCTGTTACTCGGAAGCCAAGACCAAATCAAACCCTCAAGACACAAAACCCAACTGCTATGGTTACATTAGACACTTCAGCCTTCAAGTTCGTTCTGTTGCTCAAAGCAAACTAACAAACTTGGAAATTGCGTGGTTGACTCAGTCTATTCTTGAGCAAAAATTGCCGAATTATAAATGACACGGTCCCGAAAAACAAGATCAAGTTCTCCTCGGACGTTTGTACATAAGATATATAGAATGTAACTTACCAACAAATTTTGGTAATGGTTCTTCAACATGAGAAGATTTTACATGGCCCAAAACACCAGTTATTCAAATCGGACTACAGTTTGAAAAGGTTCAGAATAATTCAATTACTAAAATTTATTTGTCTGCCCTCTAACATTTCAAGTACCTTCTTCCCGCAGTGAAATATAGATGAAACAATCCATGGATGGATCAATTGTCTTCGGGAACAAACTAATGTCCATAAATCGATACCCAATGGCTAGACCACATTGAGGCTTCAAATTCTTAAAAGTCTCATAAAGGAAGATGTTGCCAATGCTGACATCTTCTGTGGATAGGACATGTATACTCAATTTACTGAACTGAGCTTCTCAAGGGCAGAAATCAAGATAGGTTGGGACAATGAAGTTCATAGTCTCCACATGTAAAGCTACTTCTCCAAAAGAGTTCAACATTGTTGTATAAATTGATATCCAACAGTCCATCATGCATAAGCAGGTTCATGTTTTCAAACAGTTTTCTCAAGAACAATGCACCAGTTTGATTTGTCAAAAAATCGGTCGACTATAACTGCATCGTCGATGCCAGATGCCAGCCTGTAGAAAATTATACTCAACAAGTAAGCAGACAACCAAATCTTATGACAAAAATAAGAGGAAAGATAATACAAGTATTGATCCTACAGAAAAAGATTCGCATTTGCATAAATATTAGATGAGGGGTAAAACAGACCATTTAGCAAACTAAAAAGACAATTGAACCACCAAAAAAGAAGGGAGAAAAACCTTCAAAGCAGCTAAATCACACACGAATTTCAACCATTTATTATGTATTACCTCTCTAGTTCACCTTCGCTGAAGACATGATAATATCTATTGTAAACCACAGCACTCTTTTTGTCATCCTTTCTGGCCAGGCCATTTTCTAGAGCACAAGCAGATGCACCACTAACCTCAGCACGATGATAAGGTAAGTGCCAAGGAACAAAGTATTCCTGCTGATTTTGTTTATCTCGCTCATTATGTTTGGATTGAGAGGATAATGGAATAACATGTATCTCCTCAATTCCAGCCTCAGAATCTTTTAATGGGTCTCTTGAGATATTCTCTTCATTCTCAGGTATGCTTTCTAGTGTGATGGATGAAGGGCTTCGAACACGAGGACTACCTGGTCCTATCCACTCCTCTACGTACTTTTTTGTAAGAGGTGTCCATTTAGTAACCAATGATTTATCCTCCTGTTCAACAGCCCAAACAGTTATGAGTACTAAGCCACCCTTTTTGACAACTCGGACTAATTCTTCAATTGCCTTCTTTCTCCTGTACTCTGTACTTAGGTGATGCAACACTGCTATGGATATTGCAGCATCACCAAACCCAGTTCTGTAAGGAAGATCCACAGCATCTGCAACTAGAACTTCGTGCCCTCTGTCTGCACAAATTTTAATAAGTGGGTCACTTATGTCACATCCTATAAAAAAGCAATTGGGATTCAAACCCAAGTACTTTCCATTTCCACATCCTGCATCCAGGACAAGAGATCCTGAAGGCATTGAGTTCAGAAAAGTTGCCACTTTTGGCCACTTGGCAAATCTAGTGGAACTAAAATGGGGTGCAATAGCATCATAAACACGATGCACATATTTCTTTTCTATTTCTGGGGTGGACTGCACTCTTAAGCTTGAACATGAGTGTTCTTCACTCCCATCAGATATATAGCTGCAGAAACTGGATGAACTTTTAACTTTGATTTCTCTCATATTCTTGAAGATTTCAGGAGTACACTGACTGTTAATGACAAGACTGCGTAAGGTGATTGCCCACAAAGATAACTGAGTAAATCTACTTGTTCTAATAACATTAAAGACCATCACCTTCAAGCATTCATCCAACTCAGGCTTGAACCTGTAAAAATTCCAAGGAGTTATCCAACACTATATGAGATAAAATCAGGGATCGATTACAATGGGTAAAGAATGGAACAAATCACATGTCTCTACATTTTCTTACTGCCAAAGCCTCTATTGCAACATACACTCAATGACATATGAGGGAAAGAATTAATACAGTTCAGGTGAATGGGGCATTCTAATGCAGCATAATCAACTTTCAACAAATAAAAAGAATTGGAAACGGTAGCCCACGTCTTTTAACAATATCCCAAGTCATTCTGAAAAATACCCGGACTAAAGGCTAAAAGAAAACGAAAGAAGTTCTGCCTTGGGATGCATTATATCGGAAAAGGCTTACCTCTATTTTCATCATTTTCTGAGAGGCGGAAATCGTTAATAGGGAAAATTCAGTAATTTCAATATCAAAGAAGAAAAACTATTAGGAACCATTCCAACAATAGAAAAACATGGTCAACAATCAATACCAGGAGAAAACTGCACTGAGATATGAAGAGCTATCAGTATCTATGCAATGATGCCCGGCAATCAACCAAATAAAGATCAAGATGTAAGCTTTTCATCAAGCACTCCAACATGGAACCCTAAAATGTACCACCCGTTACTAGTTAAATCTTGAAATGCTGCACATCTGCCAAGCACCAGAATTATTATCAGCTTGACTGCTGTAATGTTTATTAACAACTATTACGGACATAACCACCCTAGTAACCAAGTAGATTATGTGACAGAAACCAACAGCCGTTAGCATTCCAGTAGCTACACGTCACACATTTTCCTTCACTAAATTTGTTAGTAAACTTTCATGCCTCAAAAGCTGTAACTACACGGATTCCAGAATTATTTAAATAACTTAAAAGGAACCATAGTTCACTAACCAAAATGATTTCAGGTCATTGTAAACGAGATTAGAGGCCCGAAAACAAAGACGTTTCCGGAAACCGGTATCCCTATTCAATTATTTTCGCACCCACATCTGAACCAAACGCCCAAAAGCTAGCCTACAAATTTTTATGAATCCAAAAGAAACTTCTGAGAATTAATTACATTTCGAGCTACAAAACAAAGAGGAGCATAAACAACTGTGTTAAAATTTAGGCAACCCAAATACCATGATTGATTCGAACAACCAATACTAGCAGTTTCCGAGTTAGAAGCACTTACGTGATTGAACCAGATAAAGATTCTCACAGAATCACTGAAAAAGCTACAGTTAGGGTTTTGGGAGGCTGTGCTTATTTAGAGAAAATGTTAACTAGGGACCAGGTCTATTACAATTGACAATGACAAGCATTTTAAGGGCGTCTAGCATACAGGAACGGATAAGCAAATTAAGGGCATCTAGTATACGACGTCGGATTCGCACATGAAATAAAGACTTTAGCCAAAATGTTTACGAAGGTTATTACCATTTATTGTGTATTGTTTGACAACTCGGAATAAGGCCTTTTTTTGGTAATGAGTAGATTATATTAGCCGTTAGTTAATAGCGAATTATATCAGCTAATTTGATCAACAGATAACATTAGTTATTTATTTATATTTTAGATATTTAATTTTACAAAAATTAAGTTTATAACTCCGATAAAAATCATAGAACATATAATAATAATAATAACAACAACTAATGCTACAAAATCATGAACATAAATCAATCATAAATTTCGTAGATAATGATATATCTAAATATAGAAATATATCAATCCAAATGAAATTTAACAACATAATTCAAATAGAACAGAAGAAGTCAACATAATTATAATAGTCTAAGAATGACGTCTAACTGTCATTAAATTAGGAGCAATATTATCACAAATAGTTGTTATCTCCCAAGTTCTTTATTCTTCAACATCTTTTTGTGTAGAGTTAACTTTAACATCTTGAAATATATCTGGAGGTATAAATTCAGGATCTTGATTGATGATGTTAAAAGTCGGGTCGCCAATTATACTTCTTCTAATATAGTTATGCAATGCAAAAGTTGCACAAATTATTCTACTTTGATACATTAATGAAAATTTAGGTATTTTCTTTAATATCTTCTATCGAGCTTTAAGAACACTGAAAGCCCTCTCAATACAACTTCTTAACGATGAATGAGCTCGATTAAAAACTTTTAGAGATCCTCTTGGATTTATACCATGCAACTATAATTGTTGATACCTAGTCTTTGGGTAAGATGTCAAATATCATACTCTTTTTGAATAGCCTTTGTCAACCAAGCAATATTTACCTGGGTGTCCATAGAGGCAATATAATTAGTATAAATGATGTCATAAAAAGTCCAAATCATGAATAGTAAATCTTACAAATATTAAAATTACCTGTTGGTAGTTTTAGAAATTTGAGTCTCGGATTACTGATTGTATTAAGGAAAATACGAGAATCATGTGTCGATCCCTCCTAACCCGCTAAAACATATTTGAATAATAAGTCAAAGTCATATGTTGCCAATACATTTGTAGTCATTATTCTTTTCCATTCTCTATATCGCATTTGATCATCCTCTGCAACAACTACAGCTATATATGTATCATCAATAGCTCTAATGCAATCCTAATGTAAAACAATAATCATAAGATGATAAAACAACATTTTCTAACGAAAAATATAATGAAAGGGGAGGGGGAACATATTCAATTATTATTATTAGCAATTTGTGGTGGAATCTCCTTGAATTTGGGATCTTTTAGTATATTCATTGAAAATCCATTAATGGCACTCAAAAACTTCTTTAAAAACTCTACTTATAGTTTAACCTAAATGTTGAAAGTGCTTTTATGTATTGCTATTAGGGACACCTTTAGTTAGGACATATACAAATAAACCTACTTTCTCCAAGATTGATATCCTATTCGAAGGTCTCAATCTATAATTATTTTCCAAAATCATGCATAATTGACGAAATACATTTTGACTCATCTTAAATGTGTTAAGACATCATTTTTCATGACCATTCAATAATTCAATTATCCATGGTTCTCCTATTAAATAGGAATTCATGCATGGTTCCTTATATATATGGTTCAAAAAATACATACCCATATAACTTGCTACACAAGCCACCGAATCCTAAAACTCATTCTCATTGTCCAAAAATTGCTGAATTTGCAGAAGTTGCATAATTTGCATAACATTATCATCCAGCCCTACAAATCAACAAGTAAAATTATATTATAAATAAACAAGACACTTATATGTCTAAATATAAAGAAATAATTAATATAATACATAATGTCCCAATAAGATAACATAATAATAAAATAAGCTAACCAAGTTCATAATGTCTCCAAATACACCACGTCAACATAAGTGCACAAATCATAAGAATAATAAACTAAATATAATAATGCATAGAAACTATGTTTAATGTTTTTATGCTTCTTATGCTTATATATAAACTTTATGTATTCAACCGAAAAAAATGGATGTTCTTTGCAAATCTTCAATCAACATACAAGCAAAGTAAAATTTAGGAGTACCAATCTCTAAACCAAGCAAAGTTTGTAACACCATGATGTAATGCACCAACACTAGTACTCTGTGATGCACCAATAGTCATCGTGTTCAACATTTTCATAATGGAAGTATTCATCTCCATTGTTGCACTCTGTCTCTCTTGAATGGATTGCATCATAGTGTCAAGCCTCTCATACATTGCTGCAGATCTTTCTACCCTTTTAGTGGAATTAATTCTACACTTTTGTTACTTTATGAACTATCACTCTCCAAAATCCTTTCACATCTTCTTTTGTCACTTCCTTCATCATGCGTAGTTGAAGGGGTAGTAACAGAAGTAAATGTAAGGGTCAGGGTAGGTTCTCTCCACACCTCTTCCCAATCACTAGTCACATGGTAATTGTTTAGACCACTAGTCTCATCCATATTCTCATGATCATCGTAGCTTGACAATTGATGGTGAGCATTATGACTATGAGGTGGAGAAGGAACATACACTTCCTTAATTTCTCGTTGTCCTTGTGGAGGATTAGCCACAACACAAAATGTAATCTCCCCCTGGTCCCAACATCTAAAAAGTTGATCCAACTTATATTCAAGCTCAGGTTCTAACCCTTCCTCTTTAAATGTTTTAATATTGATGTTCTCCTATAAAAATATATAAATAACTTAAATATAAATTATTTAACTAATTATTGGGCAATAAAGTAGGAAGATGACTAAAAATGGGGGAAAAGGCTAACCTTAATCTTTAAAATCCATCACTCCTTACTGGCTCCGATTGTTCCTTTGTCATAGTCCCATCCTAATCTCATTTCTTTCCCTTTTAAATGTTTCCAAAGATCCCATCTAGCTCTCATCCAATCAAACTTATTTTTAAGTTTATTTTTATCCCATGGTAAATACTCACTTTGTGAAACTCTTCCTCCTCCTTCTTTAATGGTAACCTTTGACAAATAACTCCAACACATTTTCCCATTCTCCTTTGAATATATTGATTACAAACGTCACAAAAGATAAGAAGTATTTCTTTTGGCCAATAAACCCTGTTTATATCATTCCCCTCTTGACTTTCTCCTTTGTTTCCTTTTTGGGATGGTGTCATCTAATCCTACAAGATGAGAGAAGATTACATACTAGTTAATCAATTTGCAACTGGTTTCACTAGTTAGTTAGTTTACTAACTTAAATGCATGAAAGTTTTAAATACCCATCATGTCCCTTATAATAGTTTCCAATTAACCAACTTGCCTTTATTGACCCTTTTGGTTGAAAGCAATAAGGAATGTGAGATAGGAGTTAGTGTCTTGTCATCTATAGTCAATTATATGTTTCTAATAAGATTAATTTTTATTATCATACTATTACTTCTTTAATTGAACTTTTATAAAATCTTTTGAACCCCTTTAACATAGTAATGAGAAGAAACACCAAATTATGCACCAAAAATTAAATATTTATTATTCTAATCACTAGGTGAACACCCAATCCAAATGTCAATGCATGGTCACTATGCACAGTGCATAATGGATAGTACACAATGGTTATGATTACAGTGCATAACACATTATAAAAATATTAAAACTCAATACATAAGTGTTTTTTTCCTTCTTTTCTTTTATTTCTTCTTTTGATCTCCTGTAGCCACTATCAGAATCATAATCCTCCAACTTACATCAATCTTTCCCTCTTCATTCATTATATTTCTACAACATACCAAATAAGATAAGCCACGCTACCTAATGATAAATGCTAGTCAGCAAAGAAGAAGGAGAACAACAGGCAACAAAGAAGGGGAATAAATAAAGATGGTGATTAATAGGTGACGTAGAAGGGGATGTATTGTAATCATTTTAATTCCTTTAAACACAATAAAAATATGTAGGTGAGAAGAGGGAAGGGAGAGGATAAACTTACTAGAGAAGATGTCACTGGTCGGAATCTGATGACACAACTTTGTAACATTCTTTACTCTACATATCATTGAAATTTAGGGAGAGTTTTGAGTATCAGTGTGTTGTAACGTTCTACTCTCTACATAACATTATGTTATACTTTTCCATTTTATAGGTGAAAAAGAGATGGAGGAGCAGTTGTGAGTAATAAATAGAGTTAAATGCAATAAGCTTTTGAAAGTAACAAACAATAAATACAAAGAGTAGATTTGAGCTCTAACTACAGTTTGTAGGAACACATCGATAAATAGAGAAATGAATGCAAATTTTTACAAGTAATAGATTCTGCTAAACAAGAGGTATTCACAGTTTACCAACATTAATGACACCTGTAATATACTTGGCTTGAGACTTAGTCAAGATTGCAACAAATATAAAAAACCTATGTTTGTAGCTGTAAAGAATCGATTCCATGGAAGCTTCGTTGCTCCTTCATCATATCTACACTAAAAAGTGTCTTGGACACATTGAATGTTATAATTCTTCCAAAATTTTCTACGTTGGATTTTAGAGGTTCTCATTCTCGATAAATAACTTGCATAACTTGCAAATTGTGCACTGGATACTCCAGAGGAATGGAGAGTAAGCTTGGAGCTTTCCAAGCTTGTTAAGCACATGAGTTGACAAGAATGGATGCTGCATAACCTTTTGGATGAATTTATAGCTCTTGAGTTCTTTGATGAATTACAAATTTAGTTTGAATTATGCTATAGAAATACAATAACATGTGCATGTGACTGTAGCATAATTTAGTTTCAATTATGCTACAATAACATGATTAAATTATGCTATAATAATATGCACATTTTACTGTAGCATAATTTAAACTAAATTCATAAATTGGCCTAGGTTTCAAATTCTCTTTGAATACTGCAAAAATGTAAGCCTTAACCACATATTTTAGCCTAAAAGGAGTGACTTTCTTCTTTGAAAGCCCCTTGCGGAGGTTATAATTATATGTTCTCACATTCTCAGATGTTGTTGCAGCTTCATTATCATCTCCACGAGAAGCCCAACCTATCTCTGTAACTATAACTTCCATCTTTTTATATCCAGCATCTTCTAATGCAACATAGACTGCATAAATCTAGGCATCAAACATGTTATCATATTGCAGAGCAATTTTTTCATCATAAATCCCTTAAATTTTCTAGAATAGAGCTTAGTTGATATCAATATTCTCAAGATCGCTCATGTAGGCCAGGAGAGGATAAGTATTTAAACAAAAGGAGAACCAATTTGATTTGTAACATCCTGTTACTTGTAGGGAGGCTAGAATAGTAAATAATAGTGTTCAATGAGAGCTTAGAATTTGCATTTTCATGCTTATGCATAAAATGGCATACACATACACATGAATATTGAAAATTGTTGCACATGAAAATACTTGTACATGCATTCATGAATAATTCCGGGTATAATTGAATTGATTTGTGTATTTTTGAGAATTATGAATGTTTTTACATTGAAAATTTTATGGGTAGTGAAATTGTTATATTTTTGAATTTTGGTTATTTTAGGATTTATTTTCAAAAATTATAGAGAATTATGAAAATTTATGGAAAATAGGAATATGAATTAATGATGATTGGAGATAATTATATTGTGAAGATGAGCTTAATGGAGTTAGTTTCAAAAGCAACTTAGTTAGAGTTAAGCCTTAGGGAAGTGACAAGTGTCACTTAATAATTGGCTTAAGAAACTTTGTTGAAAGTAAGTAGTGTTGTGAGAGTGAAGTTATCTGAGAGCTAGAAAGTTAAGTGTTTAGTCTAAGTTTCCTTCTCTTTCGTTGTAACGTCCTTCAGATTCTATTCAACACACAGATCTTTCCATCAAACTCCTTCTGAGGAGTTACTTTGTTTTTCCTTCCTCTACCATACTGCTATTTGTTCTTCTGCCTAAGAAAAACCAGAAGTGGGTCAGTTTTTACAGAGGAGAACATGATTTTTGCATGGAGTTTAGGGCTTGAAGATAATTGAAGATTTTGAAGTTTTCAACAAGTAAGTAGTGAATAAATCCTTTAGAGTTGTAGATTTATGAAATGAATTTTATGAATTCACCGTCATCTGCATGAACATGGGGTTTATGTGTGTATATATTTATGAACAATGTGTTAATGGGATGAAAATATGGATATAGTGTTAGTTTAGTATTTGATGATTTTTAGTGATCAGATGTTGTAGAAATGAGTTTTAGAGTTTGAAATATAAATGAAATGGTGTTTAGGATGAGTGTAGAAAATCAAACTATAAAAAGGCGATATGTTGATATGTTTTGTTTCTTCACTGTGTATATATATAAGTATGTGTGTGTACGTGAATAGGTAAGAGTTTTTGAGATGATCAAGGAAACAGTTTTTGAGTTGAAGAGCAATTGTAAAATGATGGGAATGAGTGTAAAAGTGAAGGTTGAGAGGAATCATGGAGATGTAGAATGAAAGTTGGAAATGCAGAAAGTTGACAGAGCACGAATAGGTTGAATATGAATTTTTGGCTTTTGATGGCTTGTGACTAAATTTGCATTTTTAAGGGTAGTGTGAATTTGTGATGAATGAGTTTAATGGAATGGAGTGGAAATGAATAGAATAAAAACATAAGTGTTGGTTTTCGGAAAAAAATGGAAGTATAAAAATTCTGGAAATGAATAGTAGGAGAGAGTTAAATTTTCAATCTGAACTTCGGTGGATTTACTGTACTGATATAGGCAGATTTTGACAAAATGGTCTCATAAAAGTTTTAGATCTTCTTTTAGCTTTCCATTGATATAAAGTTTGCAAAATTTTAGAGTTCGGAATCAAAAGTTATAAAAGTTTAAAGTTGAGATGTCAATGGAGAAGAAGTGGAATTGCACTGTCGTACATATGCACGACGGTGACTTTTGAGTTAAGTGGAAAAGCACCGTCGTGCAAACTATAAAAGTACTACCCACTCCATCTTTCCATTATGAGTCGTGGCTATGACAATGAATCGTAAATCCTACAATAAACCATAAACTCAAGATCAAGAAGAGAAATTCAAAAGATAATAAAATCAATAAGCCAAAAATACATACAATATAATAAAAATAAAATAAAATACAAAAAATAATGACTAGAATAATAGTATTTAGGTGTTCCTAATATCAAAGTCCCTGGAAATGATGCTAAAAACTTGATTGACTTTTCTTAAGTTAGTCAATGTAGAAGTTGCCCCAAGTGCAAAATGCAACTGTAGCTAATATCAGAAAATACATGTTGACATCAGGAAAACGATGAATACTAGTAATTACCATTATCCTATTATCTAGTCTATAAGTTGATTTTAATTTTTAATAAAAGAAAATAAAACTAAAGCAAGTAAAATAAAATAGGTAATAGTATTGAACAAAGAATTAAGAATTCACTTAGAAATATACCAATATTACGAAGTAGTGTCTAGGTTTTGAATCCCCCTAAAAACCTTAATAGATTGATCTTTTATTATACAATTTTTTTATTCATTTATTGGGCCGTGGAGATTCCTATGATATGCTAATAGCTTACCTTAACAGGATTTCTCAATCTCTATGTATAAAACAAGATTATGATCTAATATTTAGATTTATTAGAACATAAATTAAACATCTAATTGAATCACAGTATCTCAATCAAACCAATTGCATTAATAAAAGAATCAAATGTTAAAGTATAAACATAAGGTAACCTAAACACTAACAAGATGTTTAATTATTTATGATATAACATGAAATCAAATATAAACTGAAAGAAAAAAATTGAAAACAATGGTTTTATAATTCTAAATCTCCGTGATTGTCTTCTATCGAATATTCTTGCAAGTTAGAGGTTTGATCTTGTATTTTGATAGATCTTTCAATAAATTATTTATGTTTTCCATTTCTCTGAACTAAAATTGCTCCTTGATAATGATCACCACGTCTAGAATTGCTTCCTAATTTCCGCTCCCCCCATTTACCTTTGAACACATCCTTTTATATTGAAATTTAAGATTGCCATTTGTGTATCAAACTATGTATGTCTCAAAATTCCAAAATTTTTGATTATGCAAGGCCTGATGCACAGTTATGTATCCCTTCTATGCTTCAAATCTTTGTTTTATTTCTTGTTTTCATCTAAATTCTTCTTATTTAAATCTGTGAATGCAATTATAACCTATAATATTTAAATCTGTGAATGCAATTATAACCTATAATATTTAAATCTGTGAATGCAATTATAACCTATAAACATACTTAGAGTCAATTAAGTAGCAAATATATAATAAAAGTATAAAATATCAACAAAAAAACATCAAATACAGGATATAAATATGATCAATTATACATTTATCACTTGTGTTCTTCAAGAGTTTGGTCTCTTTGATTTATTGTTTTTATGTTTCCATCCGCCTCTCAGATGTTTTTCTTTTTCTTTTTATACTCTTGATCCTCCTAGGGAGGATTTCTCCATTTAATTTTGCTCCATAAATAGCCCTAAAATATAAAGATATAAAAAAATCTCGCAACTTGGAAAATTGGCATTTACATGATTGTACATACCCTCTTCGCCATGATTATGTATGGCATGGATGATTGTGATAGAGACTTCACCAAAGCTCCTACTTCCCTAATGGATGATTGTACGGGTGCATGATTGTGATCCGTCTCATTCTCCTGATCCTTCATCTTTTCTTCAGTTTTCTTTTCTCCACTCATCATTAATCACATTAAACATCTACTAAAGCTTACAATTAAGATCACATTCATGCCCCAATAAAAAATAATCAACCAAAACACACAAAATACTAACAAGAACATAAATATAAACCAAAACATATAAAACACTAACAAAAACATAAATCTAAGTCATAAACACATGATTATCACCTAAGAAAACACTTTAAAACACAATCTAAAGCCTAGAAAGCACATTATAATTTACACTTATCAACTTCCCAACACTTAAACTTTTATTTTCCCTAAGCAAAACTAAAACAAACAAAAAAACAAAAAACACACATAGTCACACAATTATGCAACAATGAAATAATGGTACAATGGCATCAAATCTCATGAAACCAACTTGGCCACAAACATCGGTCATTTAAAACATTCCAACACACCAACTTGTTCCACTTATATCCAAGTGCTTTGATTTAAATACATATATTAACCAAAATATTGATACCTTATTCATATATCTATGGCATTTATAAGCATGCACTCATTATTATTTTTTAAATTGAAAAGGTAAGCCATCACTAAGTACCCACTCATGGAAATTCCTTAAAATATCACAATAAGATCAATAGGTTCACTTTTAATGAAACAACATATTTTTATATTTTATTTAAACATCACCTAGTCTTTTGACACGAAGGAAAATAACTTGTCATGAATGTCCCCAGATTACTTAACTAGATACATTCTTATAAGCTTAGTTGGAGCGTCATTCTAGCCTTTTAACACGAAGGTAAACATTTTTTAATAAATTTCCTCTATTTACTAAACTAGAACATAACTCACAACTGGCTACTAGCTATATTCTTAACCTAATTTTTGTTTTCAAAAAGGGCCAACAAAATAGAAATTTATTTAACATATTTATTCGAAATAATCTTTTATCTATTTCCCATCCTGCATCATTTCTTCCTAGTTAATCCATTCTTATAAAAATCTACTAATGATGTCTACTAAATTAAATTCATTCACTCATAAGTGCATCCAACCAAATGTCACAATAATGAAAGAATAGGTACAATATTTTATATTCTAATTAACATATATATTCACCTTAAAAACACTTAAAATGCAAACTTCACAAGCTAAAGTTTTTTCACAATTTAAGTGATCATGTTCATAGTTAAGCTAATTCCTTTCAATTCCATGCCATGGACATATCCACACAAAAAAAAACAAAGCAAAATTATGTAACAAAAATTTTACATAAAGCAAATATAAACAAAATGCAAATTCATACACAATTGATCAAGTAAATGCATATACGTCCCCATACTTAAACAACACATTATCCTCAATATTGACCTAGACCCTCCTTTTTTTATAGTTTTACTATAGTATTGTTTTTTTTTGTAGTCTCACTTACCAAGAAATCATTATAATGTTGTTTTAGCTTCTACTATAGTTAATACAATTTCATTCATTTTTCAAATAAAAAATGATACACAATTAAAAACAAACACATATAACTAATGTAATAAACATATAGGTCATTTAATTTCTTGGCTAAGTTTGCTACTTCAGCCTGTAATGTTGTCACTGAATCAACAATGTGTTCTCCATTTTGATCTTTAAAGATTTGTTGCTATCTACCCTCTCTAATGTCGATAGATAACTATTTTTTCATATTCTCTAATAAATCATATGCATTATCAATTGTCTTCCACATTAATGAACCTATAGTTGTTGTATCAATGGTACATTTAATGGGTGGATTTACTCCATTATAGAAGGCTTATAAAAGGAACTCCTTTGATAAGTTACAGTATGGGCAAATCCTTTGTAATTTTTTGAATCTTTCATATCCTTCGTATAAAGATTCCCCTTCAATTTGATAGAAATTTGAATCTCCTTTATAATCCTAATAGTCTTTATAAGGAGAAGTACTTAGCAAAAAAATGCTTGTACCAATCGCTCCCATATTATCATGTTCCTTGGGCTAAAAGAATTCAACCATGACTTGGCTCGATCTTTAAGCTTGAATATGAATAACTTCATCTTGTTTTAATCCTCTGATAATCTATTATACCTAAATATGGCACATATATCTAATAAATTCTCTAAATGAGCATTAGGATCCTTATTGACCAGTCTATAAAACCGAACATTTATTTGTTGCATATTCAGCAGAGTTAGTTTAATATCAAAAGTATTTGTCAGCATTGGTGGTTTTGTGATCCCCTGTTGATTAGCATTAAACCTCAACCTTATAAAGTCCATAAGGGTTCTTTGTTGTCCTTTTCGGTTTCTTTCTTTTACCATTGATATCTTTATAGCATCTTGGTGCATTTCTTTGCAAATCTCCCTCTCCTGTTGGTGATGTCAAAAAATTATGTATCTAAGAGTTTGCTTAAACTCCTAGTTAATCTTCTATTCATACACCTAAAATTACACAAGAGAAGTTTTCAAATCCTTAAATTAATGAAACTCAAACTACGTTATATTCTAATTTATCAATCTTCAATGATAATGCTAAAAACTTATTAAAGTTTAATTTAAACTTATCTATACCACAAGTATATGGATTGTATCTTATAATATAAAAAGTATCATAGCAATGAGGATTGTATTAGTCACCTAACAATTCTTGTAACACTTTATTTAAGATCAACAATATGATAATATAATGAGAAAATAAAATAAACTAAATAAAATTGATAATTGAATAATTGAACAAGCCGTAATGAAATAGTTGATTAATCAATGACAAAAATGTAGGAATTACTTCTATCCTTATTTGTTTTCACTTCACCTTTTTTATTTAATACTACTCGAACTAAATATCCAATAATTATGATTAACCTTTCTCAATATCTAACCAAGTAATCACAGTTAAATGGATAAAAATTAAATTGTGACCTCTTGATACATCAAAACTCTTCCAAACTATCTAATCAGATTCGAAGCAATCCTATAGTTAACTAATAAACAATTAAGATCTCTCTTCAATTGCGTATTGGTTTGATATTTATACGTCTATTATGGTACCAACTCTCATTGCCCAATACAGCATAGATGATTCAACCTAATCTTTCAATTCAAATTGAATATAAAATAATAAGCATACCAAAATATATTATATTAAATCAAGAACGTAAAAGTTTAACAAATAATTCAAGAGTAATCCCTAAAGGAAGTTTGGAAATCCATATCCATCATATATCCAAATTGATCCATCATTGACATTCAATAACAAGGAAAGAAAAGAAATGAATAAAGGTTTGAATTTTGAATGTCTTCTCATTTTTTTCCTTAAGTTGGAAAATTCTACACCTTGTTTTATTCAACACTTTGGTCTCTGTGATCTTTTTTTATGTTTCTAAAGCCTCCTTGATTTTTTTTTCTTTTTCTATTTATACTCTTAACCGTCCTAGGGTTCTTTCTAGGGTTTGTCCACTTGTTTTTGTTCCTGCACAATATCTTTATCGCATTTGTGCATGGCATGCACGATCGTGACCAAGACTTCAAGGTTTTACTCCCTCATACATGATCATTTAGGTGCACAATCGTGTCCCATCATGTTCTTCAGCTCCGTCTTCATCTTTTCTTCAATTTCCTAACTTGCTTATCCCTCTAATAATATAATTAAGATCACATTCTTACCTTAATTAAGAGAAACCAAACAAAACACACAAAACATTAACAAAAACATAAATCTAAGTGCTAAACATATGATTATCACCTAATAAAACACTTAAAAATACACTATAAAGCCTAGGAAACACATTATAATTTAGACCTATCAGGTCTCTCATATTATCTCCCTTTCTACTTAGCTAATTCCATAGGGGTTTCCTTTGAAATCTGTGGTTGAAGGCATACAAAAATATGACCTAATGGCTCACTAGATGATTTTTCTTCTTCACTCTATATGGATCAGCTATTATTCCACTAGGATAGGCTGAACCTCTATCTCTTTCGAGTCATACGCCATGAAAATCCTACCATTATAGTGACAGTTTAAGTTAGTAAAGAAATTCCATTCTTGCCTAGAAACACTACCTTCTTGGAGTTGTAATCCTTTATTCTAGTTTCTAGTAGGCCTAAAAAATAGATTTTGCTTCCCTAATAAAGTGTGCCACCATTTATTGCTTATTTATACTATTAAGACCTCCTGTATTCCAACAAAAATTAGACATTAAGGTATCATATTAAGAGCTTTTTTTATTTTTCTTTACACTTCTCCTAGTAACTTTTTGGGACTACTTTCCATCCTCTAGATCCAGGTTCTTTCCTTCTTGAATTGAGGATGCTTGTGGTTCTCCATTTCTAATGTTGCCTTCCTATCCAAGAGGGAGTTGCATCTCTTTTGTTGAGGAGCTTTGATTGTTATTCTAGTTAATATGATTTATGTGCTCAATAAGAGCCAAAATTTTCTATCTCATTGCCATTACTTCAACACCAACTTTAGTGTTTCCATTATCTTCATCTAGAGTAGTTTTTGTTATGCCATTATTCTCCAATGTATCTTCTTAAGTAGTTGTCATTGCATTCCCAAATTCATTGGTTTCAATCCATTAGCTTTACTTATCTCAATTTTTCTTCCAGTTAGCATCCATACTTGTTTAAGCTTGGTTACTTTAGGTTTCTAATTATAGATGACTAATACTTGATCAAAAAAGGAGTAGCCTTCCTTATCCATTCTTAAAATAGGAATTATTTATGCTAGCTCGTAATTAGAATCCACCAAAATGCAAATACTTGCATAACTAATTCTCTTTAAGGTTACTATAGTTTCATCTATGCATAGTTTTTTTTAACCAATGTAGCTTCTTAAATGACTTAGGCCCTTGGTGATCCAATATTCTAAAGGAATGTTATAGATGTTGGCTCAAGTGGTGATTTTCTTCTACCGAAGATCTTCCAACTTCAGCCCTAGTTTCCAGGATTACAAAAAGAGGGACTAAGAGTTAAAGAACTAAGGTCTAACTTTGAGGATTTTATTAGCCAAAACAATAAATTTGAACCTAAATAAAAATATATTGTTTTCATTTAGGAATACCTCTTATAGACCATAACATTTACATTATTTTGCAGCCATGCTATTTAGAGCTTGTAAGGATGGGTTTTTACAAATGAAGAAGCCTAAGAGTGTTTCATCCAATTTTTTCATACCCTCCTTGAGTATGTCTACTTCTAAGGCCATAATAGCCTTGCCTTCACACATTTTAGGGGGTTACTGAAGTTAGATTGAAGGGCCAACATAATCTAGCACTTCTCTTAAGTTGGGTAATGCCTGATGGTTTACTAAAGGAGTTGTTAAGTGTAGATCCTAAAGGATCTAAAGTAGGCTATTGACCAACATAGTTAGGCACCAAGGGAGAGTGTACAGGTACTGTAAGTTTTGTCTAACCTAGTTTGCTTGATAAGGAAGGAAAGCATTTATTGATTAGTTGTATGCAACTAGTATTAAAAAGTTAAAAACCACCCTCCTAAAGTAGAATAATGTTGAAGCCAATCAAGAAGGCAGGAGAATGGAGAAGGTTGTTATGAGGGTTCTATTTGGGAGTGGAAAAGAACAAATGAGATTATTGAGATGGGTTGAAGAGGAAGAATAATGGTAAGGAAGGGATCACTGGTTGTATGCATTTTAATCACTTCTAGAGAGAGCTTCCCTCTATTTAGTATCCATTGGACGAAATTAGTATGACTTATATAATCGTTTAATATATAGATTATTAAATGCACTAAAACTTTAATACAATATATACTAAAATAATATTTTAATTATACATTTAGATAAAATCATTTAATGATAATAAAATTTTTAATCTTGTTATTATATTCAATTTCCTAATTTAGCACTTATAAAACTTTTTGAATTAAAGCCTTTAATTTACTTTCCTAATCAAGTATTTTTATTAATGAAAACAATAAAAAAATATAGATGTATAATGCAAAGTTGGCACAATGTCAATATGATAAGAAGCATGTCGATATGTCACGATAGTACATAGTGACACATAATAATGTCATATAGGTACATTCTGATGATGACGTCTTATCTATATGGATACCTACCTTTTAAGATAATATGTTAATAACATAAGTCTTATTATGAGTTTTACAATGTTATATGTTCTAGAACTCACAAGTCCCTCTTAATAACTCCTATTCTAACTTGAACAATTTAATTAAGAAATTATTAATAATAGAAAGAATTAATTGAAAACAATCAGAGGTGCAATCGATGCCAAGGAGCACATTAAGCATATCATTGTTGTGTATCGTTTGCTATCCCTCTTTTCATATTGTTTATGTTATCTTGTATAGATTGATTGGGTATTGTATAAGAATGATTTTAATGCTCTACTAAAGTGTTTTTCATGAAAAACCCATACCTAGAACTTGAATGCGATATGTAATAGTCATGTTGAAGGTCGTATATGGCAACTAACAGTATTAAATCATTAAGGATAATATAGCATAAGTTAAATAGCCCAAGCTTGTGTAATTATTGCTTAGCTTGGTTTATTTTTCTCACTTGTAATGTTGTTGTCTGGATAAACTTAAAAAGCTTGTTATAGGTTTCCCGATAGTTAGATTTGATTAACGAGCTCTTTTTAATTAACTATAACCTAAGGAAAAATTGAGATTAATAGAGCTTATTGTTAATTCATAACCAATAATCTTAAGAAAGGTGTAAAGACGATAATTCAATGACATCTATGAAATTGTGCTTAGGTCAAGATTAAACCAAAGAATCACATTTCAATTCATTTGTCAATTTTATCACTTGACTATTTAATTTGAGTACTTTTGCATATTCAGGTTTTATTTTTTAATCCCCTTTTTGTTTATATAGATAATTTGGGAAAGTAATTGGATTTAATCTCTGTGGGATCGACCTAGACTTACCACTATTATAGTTATAAGTTTAGTTATTTTAGTATAGTTACAACACCTGACCAATTTTAACGTCGTTTCCAGGGATTATTATCCTTTACTTTTCTGAATTTATTTGTTTTGTTTTGTTTTGTTTTGTTTTTTATTATTTTTATTTTTATTAACTTAGTTACGATGTATGGTACCATCTTCTCATACTAGTGAATTGAAATTTGATCCAGAACTTGAAACAACAATATGCAGGAAAAAAAAAGACAAGTTTTACAAAGTTCTGAGTCTCCATCATCATCTGATAGAAAACTTGACTCTTCATCAAGAATTGAAATAACTTTAGATTTACTTTCTTATTCTTCAAGTGATTCTATTTCTAAATTTGATTATGACATGGCTGAACAAAATAATAATTGCACTCTTAAGCATTTCGCTACTCCTGATTTTAATCATTAACCTTTATGCATTGATTTACTTTCTATTAATGTTACTTTTAAGCTTAAATATGGTCTAATTCATCTTTTACCGACTTTCCGTGGTATGCCAGGTAAAAATCCTCACACGCATCTTAAGGAGTTTCACATAGTGTGTTCTAGCATGAAACCGGTCGGCATACAAGCAGAGCATATTAAGTTAAGAGCATTCCCATTCTCATTGGCGGACACCCCTAAGGATTGGCTTTGCTAATTGCCATTTAGATCAATCACTACTTAGAATGAAATGTAGAGACTTTTTCTAGGAAGTACTTATGTATTTCTTGAGCTGCAAATATTCAGAAGGAAATATGTGTAATTCAACAACATCATAAGGAGACATTATATGAGTATTGAGAGTTTTTCAAGTGGTTGTGTGCAAGTTGCCTGTACCATTAGATCAGTGAGCAACTCTTAATCCAATACTTCCATAAGGGGCTTTTGCCACAAGAAAGAAGTATGATAGATGCAGTAAGTAGGTGTGCATTAGTATATAAGACACATATTGAAGCTAGAAATCTAATTTCCAACATGGCTATTAACTCCTAGCAATTTAGTATTTGAGAAGACCCCCGATCACTGAAGGTTAATGAAGCAAGTACTGCTACATTAGAGCAAACAATAGCCGGGTTGACATCTTTAGTGAGAAAAATGGCTGTAAATGGTGTTCAACAAGTCAAGGTATGTGGAAATTGCACAATGGTAGGACATCCTACTAATATGTGTCCAACCTTGCAGGAGACTTCAGTGGAACAAGTGAATGCTTTTGGAAGTTTTTTGGGTTAACCATAGAGGAAGCATGATCCTAGCTACCCCTATACATAGACCTCATGATGGAAGAATCATCCATTCAATAATTGTAGACAACAAGGACAACAATAAGGCTCCTACCAACAACCTTATCGAAGACAAGGTCAACCATCAAGCTTTGAACCTTCACTGGAAGAAATGATGAAAACATTTCAATAACAAACAAGAGCTAGCATTCAAAATCTAAAGAATCACCTAAATCATATAGCCACTACAGTGAGCCAATTGGAGAATTAGAATTCAAATAAGCTTCCTTCTCAAACAATTGTAAACCCAAAAGAGAATGCAAGTGTTATCACTTTAAGAAGTAGTAAAGAAATAGAGGAACCACACCTATTATTTCTAGTGATGAAAATGTAGGAAAATCCCGGGAGGTACATCACATGTACCAGGTGCGGAAAACAAAAAATTTTGTCGCCGGGACCTTCCCGAAGGCCAGGATCTATGTGTCTGTATGAAGACTCAAACCTGAATAGCCAATAGAGA
>JAOTIZ010000002.1:6007258-6019960 GCA_027123425.1 Erythroxylum panamense | reverse complement strand
ACTTAAAAGCCTACCTCAAAACTATGTAGTTTTGAGCTCTCCTTCTTATAACTTACAAGCAACTCTATTGGGCTCTCTTCCTTCTTCTCATTCCATTCATTCCCAAAGCCCATTCCATCCAACAAGCCCTTATTTGTCTCATATGGCTCTACCCTCACAAGCCTACTACAAATAATCCAATTAATCCTAATCCTTCATTTAATTCCCAACTTCTAATTCCCAAACTCATCATAAATATCCATATATGTACACATAATTAAATCAATTAAAGCAGAAATAAAATAAATTAAATAAACCAATAAATAAATAAATCAATAAAAAAATAAAAATTTTCGGGGCCCAACACTTCTTCAAGTCATTCTAGAGGAAACTCTTTTGAAACTTCAAGTTGGAAACATAAATTAATGATACAATGAATAAGGTAGGGCAGTTAAATAATTGATAATGTAGTAAATGAGCTTATATGAGGTAAATAAAATAGAGATTTATATTTGAGCATGATTAAAAGCAACTATGACGCTACCATTATAGTGATAACTATGGTTTGAAAAGAAATTCCAGCTAGGACGCTTCGGGATTGGTCACGAGAAGCTTGTCTACTACTCCCTGACTAAGAAATTCTTCACCAAGAAATTTGATTTGAATGACAATGGACATGAGCTTGCTTCTGTATTCCTTGATGCTTTCAGATTTCTTCATCTTTAGCATCTCAAATTCTATTTTGAGATTTAAATTTTGCATCAACCTTGATTGATTTTTGCCTTCAAAATCTTCTTTAAGCTTCTCCCATTCTTTTTTAGGTGATTTACGAACTAGTATTCTTATAAACTCCCTCTGGCACCATCAAATATGGATAGAAGAGCATTTTTAGTTTCCATGCCACTTCTTCATCATGCTTTGGGATATTTAGTGTGAAATTTTTTAGAAGAGGAGTAGGATTAAAATCACTCACTACACAACCTCCCACAAAATCTAGGCTTTTAAACAATATTTCTTTTTGATGACCCACAAGTGATAATTTTCTCCATTAGATATATAGATAGGAAGAGAAATTTTATTTGATGCCATTGCACCAAATGTTGAACACTCACAAAATTTTTTACTATATCCTCATAAGTTCATAAGACGTCTGGGGCTTTAATACCAAAATAGTTGGAAATCAAAAAACTAAAGATTGCATTTCTAAAACAAAGAAATAATTAAAACTAGTTGGAAGCACTTTAATCAATAATTTCATTATTATTCGTCATGAGACTCTCTATTAATGTTTTAAAAACTAAATCGGACCGGTCAGTTCGATCAGGAATAAACTGGTTAGTTATCCAATTAAGTTTTTTTTTTATACCTATGTATATAAAAACTGGTTAGTTAATCTGTGAACTAACTGGTTTGTCCCTAAACCGGCTGGTTTATCTAGGAACTAGTCAAAATTTGTTCTATATAATTTCAAAAGCCAAAAAAACCACTCTCACTTTACTTTTTACGCTTTCTCTTCTCAGAATCTCAGCTTTGATTTGTACACTTCTCCTCACTTCGTTTTTCGGTAAATCACTTGCAAAGCCAAAATCTTTGAGATATTTGATTCTTTCACATCTTTTTATTCAAATGGTCGCATTTCATATTTGAGGTTGAAAGCTCATTTCCAATCAAATCCATGAGACATAGGTATTGACATTTATTTGTCAGATGCATCACTTCGACTAAATTCTCCTTATTCGTAAGCTGAATACTATGAATTTAATTATATATAGACCAGATCTATTGACGCATGACAAAGTTCTGAGCAACTTCACCTTTAACTTCATAACGTGCCTGATTACCTTATTGATCCAAAAACTAAGGAGATGGTCAAGCTAACACGAGCTCACTAAGAAGTAATAACTCTGCTTGCCGATAGGGCTTTAATAGAAATTGGATGCTTGTGTTAGAAAAATTGGAGCTTTGAACGGTAATAAGTCACACCTCCTTCATAAATAAAATTTTGATATAATTTTTATTTTAAATTTTATATCAAACTCATATTTATTTAGTATTAATTTATTATAAAATAATAAATATTAGTGTATTTTTTATTTTAATAAAATATTTTATTTTTTCTTAGTTTTATAATTTTTATTTCTTATGTATTACATATTAGTTTTATAATAATTTAATACTGATGGAACTTTTAAATCTTAAACCTTTCTTTGCCCTGTTTGATTTCGGTCTAGATTTTTAAAATAAAGTCACTTGCAGGTTTGAAGTGAAGATTAAAGTCTAAAGCAAAAAATAAAAGAACGTAATACATAGGTGGTGGGGCAGACAGACACCAAACTCGTTTTCCTTGAAAATAACACTGATATTTCTTTTGTTGTGTCCTAAGATTAAATATCATTGGGAAATCCCATTAGGCTCTAGCAGTGGCGTAGCATCCACTCGTTCTCCAGGATAAGTAAATACACCTGTAACATCAAGTTTCTGGCTTCCACGAGCTTCTTCTCCAAAGACGAAGTTCAAATTGAAAGGTTCCAAACTCCCCATTGGTCACCTTTGTGGGAACATTCTTTCCCCGGTTGACCCAATTCAAATAATTCCAGGAAAAAGAACATAATGATTTCCAGGATTCTGAATTACGTTTCCGTCTTCCTTTCCAATGGCCTAATCAAGTTAGTGGTAAAAGTAAAATTGGAAGAAAAAAAAGTTGTAATTTCTATAACCAAGTGCGTCAGACCCATACCGTCATGAACCGACCTATCTGAAATACTACATGGCACATAATATATGTAAACCGGAAATTTTGTTACAATTTCCATCAATCTCTCGTATAAACTGGACCGAAATAATAGTCAATGTACAACAGATCTCAAACAACGAACCTGTGTAATCAGAGCTGACATCAAGATGGCGATAAGGCTTGAGAAGGATCTGACAGAAGTGAATTTCAGCTTTCCTCGTTTCTTCAGGTTCTGGACCATTAATGTTAAGACTGAGCCAAAAATTAACCTCACACAAACATACAATGCTGTAACAGGGAGTTCAATCCTTGGCAAATTTCTATTATAACTCACAAATAGAGCTATAAGCGTCCCTCCAAACTTTTCCTGACACACGGGCTGACTAAGCTGTATTTATCACGAGCCTGCTTGCAGTGATAGGAGAGACTCTTGCTTTCCTCTGACAAAGATTGAAAGCTCTTTTGGAGCAACCACCAATTTCAACCACTTTTGCAGCTCTTCACCTTCTACTTTCTCTTTCTCTGCACCAGCAAATTAATCAAATAAATACTTGAATGCCATGGTAGTTATAGGAATGGTATTTTATACACAACAGCATGCACTTGAAGTAGAGTAGATTGAATCACAGGCCAACCCAATATTACTAGGACAGGAAGAAGTATACTAGGAGAGGAATCTGGGATCTGATTATCACACTAGAGACCATAATATCCAGAGAACCTTTCAGTGACATCATATGGATTGCTAGAAGAAAACTAGCCCAAAGAAGGCAAAGCTGGATTGAAGATGACTTCTAGGTGCACCAGTAATGCTCCAAGCAACAATAATGAAGCATCCAATATTACCTTCGAGATGGGCACCAAGCCCCTCCAAAACAGTAGGATTTGCACGCACAACAGAAAGTGCTGCATCTAGAGCAGAATGCAGCAATGCTTTCACTTCTGTTTGCACAAGATCAACAAGATGTCCCTGTTGTGTTGAAACTTTAGGTCAGCTTTATTTTTTCCAATGACAGATCATCTTTACATAACACTGATAGCAAGAAGGAATTGAGTTTCAAGAATCGGTACCTGATCCCTTCCCCATGAAGTAGCTCCAGACTCGTCCAGTCCACCTCCGGATAGGGTTGCTAAGGAGACAGGGCCTATTGTCTGATTAAGACCATATTCAGCTACAGCCTTGTACGCCATGTCAGTAGCTCGCCGTATATCATCCAGTGCACCTGTTGAGACACGTCCTGAATAAACAACTTCTTCAGCTGCTCTTCCTCCAAATAGTGTAACCAAGCGGCCACGTAATTCATCAATGAAGAGCAAATATCTATCCTCATTTGTAGGGGGGCTATAAGTAAACCCCAATGCTCCTCCTGACCGTGGTAATATGCTTAATTTCTAATGACAAGTAGAACTTAAAGTCATTGGCAAAATAACAAATAATTATAGCACCTTAATGTCTAATAACAGAAGTGATGGTTATTGCATCAAGCATAACAACCAAAGTCAGAGAAGCACACAAACTTCCATAACTTGTTCCTTGTGAACTATAAAGCAATAAATAATTAAAAATTCCAAAATGGTTTACTGAGACAGTTTTCAACTGCCCTATCAGGAAAACATTTAAAATCGTTGTTTTTCTTCTTCAAAGAAGAAAAGAATACAAAATTCCATGTCAAAAATAGTTCAATATTTTGTAGTTACCTACACTGTTGATGCATCTTGTGGAAGTACAATTAAAAGTTGGAGGACTTGGCCCTTCGAAACTCCATGTATTGGGCTGTTTCCAACCCAAGTAGACACTAAGATATGCACATTACAAGTTTTTAACTAAAACCAAAACCAAAATCACTAAGTAGTTCATTTATGTTGGCTACTTGAAAGAAGAATAAGCTAGCCACTTAGAGCATCGTAGCTTCCATCTGTGTGGCTTTTATATTCAAATTCTATTAAAACATCCAAAATAAACTTAAACACTTTGTAAAAGCATTGTCATGCTTTTACCTCGACTCGTGGCTGTCCAGGAAGTAGATTAGCAACAGCAGTACCAACCACTGCATGACCAGCTTCATGGCGTGCAACAACAGCTTTCTCACTTCCTTGCAACTTGGCAGTTTTTTTCTCTATACCCTACAATAGAAGGAATTTGATTCAGTTCTGCACTTAGTTCACTCAAAATATCTGTATTTTGTTTCTACAACTCTTTTTCCATTTTTGTCCCTTTTTTGAACTCTTATAATGCGAAGACTCATTTTATGCCAAACAGAAGAGTAAGCTAGTTAACTCATTTAATTCTATCAACTTGAGGTCATAGTTCTCATCAGCTATCTATTGCCAACGTTTTATATTTTCTTTTTGCTATCGAATATATTTCAAGATGTTGACTGTTTCTAATTATGGGCTAATTGTTAATATTTGTTCTGAGATTTGATACCTTAATTCCTATGGAACATATTTTGTAGATTTTGATTCTTTCTAATTATAGGCTAATTTTAGTATTGGTTCTGACATTCTTTTAGATTTTAAAATTCATCCATAAATAGTTTTCAAGTTGACTTGAGAGATCTTTTAGTTGACTTTCTAGGCTTAGGGTTAAGAAAAAGAGATTCAAAATCTTCAATAGCCATCAGAGTTAAATATTTCACCTGAAGATTTTATTCAGATGAATACTAAGAGAGGGAGAGACTTACAGCTATTGACCGCTCAACTGCCTGAATGAAATCAATTTTCTCAACTGCAGCTTTATTTTTCCTTCCAGCCAATAAAGCAGCTTCATTTACTAGATTTGCAAGATCTGCCCTGTTAAAATAGAAAGCTCATTCCTATCATGTTTCCCACAGAAATGAGAAAAAAATAAGAGAACCACTAGTCACTAGTACCCTGTAAAGCCAGTGGTCATAGAGGCAATGTCACTGAGGTCAACATCTTCACCTAAAGGAAGTTCCTTCTTGGAAACATGGACTTTTAAAATAGCTTCTCTTCCATTCCTATCAGGGGTTTCGACCTAAGGTGGGATGAGGAAAAGAAGCTTTGAGACTTATGGAACTTGTTTATTTGTCACACCTTAACATGTCGAACATGATTAATTATCATACAAACCATAACTACACGATCAAATCTTCCAGGTCGGCGAAGTGCAGGGTCTAAAACATCTGAGCGATTTGTTGCACCAAGAACAATAACAGCAGAGTTGCTATCAAACCCATCCATCTCCTGCAAATAGTTTTGAAGATTCAAGCTTTAGAATTCCTACTAAATCCAGATATCAACAATCCTTTGGAAAGAGGCTTAACAGTGAGCAGCTGATTCAAAGTTTGCTCCCGTTCATCATTACTGACAATGCGAAATTTCCCATCACGGCTTTTTGCCACAGCATCTATCTGCAAAAAGGGTACAAAATACAATTGATGCCATGCACTCCTCTTCATGCATATTTTTGCCAGCAACCAAAGAGACTAGCAATAAACCAATAAACACACAAAAAAGCCATACCTCATCAATAAATATTATTGATGGTGCTTCCTTTTTAGCCCGTGCAAAGAGATCTCTAACACGGGAGGCACCCATGCCGACATAAAGCTCCACAAATTCACTTGCAGAGCAGCTGATAAAGGGAACTTCGGCTTCTCCAGCTACAGCCTTTGCCAGAAGTGTCTTGCCTGTCCCAGGAAGACCCACCTGTAAGATAAAGAAAATAACAGTTACCAACTGCAAACAATAATTTACAAGAAATACTAGAATACAGTAGTGAAATCCAGTCAGATGGCATACAATTAACTGCTCAAAACCAATCACAAGAGAATTTATTAACCTAAGGCTATCTTCCAGTGGTCAAGCAAAGACTCAAATCAACAATGCCTAAAACTCAAAAGACAAGCAGGTCACTGTCACAAAATCAAATTAGAAATTTGTAGCTACGAAAACCTTCTCAGTAGAAGGGCAGCACGAGTTGTAGACATGCTTGTGACTAATCTAAGCTGCTGCATGGTTGCCACTAAAAGAATCATTATTCACAAACAGATTGTTTTGAGGAACAGTAAACCAAAATATTCATAAACTCACCAGGAGAACACCTCGAGGAGGTCGAGCACCAAGTCTTATATACCTGTCTGGGTTCCTAAGAAATTCCTGGGCAGCAAAAAAACAACAGAAAGATCAACTCCAAAATTCAAAGAAAGGTTCATAACACCCTCAGGGCATCATCAAATCACCAGGATCAAGAAAAACAGTAAAGGGTTATCTACCACTATTTCTTCTAGCTCTTCCTTAGCCTCATCAACACCAGCAACATCGGCAAAAGTGATAGCTTCTCCTAGCTCAGACACTTTTGAACCACCAGAACCCCCAGATTTACGGTTCCTAATATGCCCTGCTGCATGCTGCACTACAATCATATATTCACTGAGAATTCTCACAGCATTGCTTAGCTTTAATGTAATTTAAGAGCAATTTGATAATTGACACCTGAGAAAAGCTAACAGGAAACCTGTGAAGAAGGCCTGCAAGCACAGCAATGTAGAAGAAAGCTATCTGCGATGAACGTGGAAAAAAATCAAACTAGCAAACTCCTGATCGAATTTATCATAATTTACTAAAGGACATTTTCTTTCTTTCCAACCTTTAGCACAAATAATCTACTCATAGTATTTACAATATGAAAAGTTCTTATCTTCCCAACTGGAAGGGTGCTTATGAAGATAACCCCTTGCTGTCGCCATTGATGGGGGTATTCTACTGAAGAAGTACAGATTCCTTTATCATCATCAATAAAGCTGTTGACAGATTAGGAATAGATATCCTTGTATAATTAGAATTCCTTCTTTATTAGGATAGTTTCTCCTATATATTCTTGTGTATACTCCTTGTAAATTAAGAGAAGTGAATAAGAAAATCTTCAAAAGCATTTGTAACAAACAGAAAAAGAAAGCGCAAAATGAAAAATTGGAAACAATTCAACCTATCTACCTCTCATAATACTGAAAAGCAGTTCACTATTTATTGTGAGCTTTTTCCTTGCTCTAGTTGGTTGCCTAATTGCCAGTACTAAATGTGATAGGCACTAGGCTACCAGAGAAATATAATATGAATGGAATTTGGTCTCTCTGATATGATCTAATGAAATTTGATATACACAACAATAAAATGAAGTGTTTCAAAATCACTAAATCAACTTTTATATTGCAGTGCTAGAAGAAAGATTTGATTGATACCAAATTCGCACCAAGTTCCATGATACAAAAGAACTTAAAAGTATATAGAAGAAATAAAGAGGAAAAATTCGTCAACCACAAGCCTTAATTTGGTGGGATGACGATTGGGAATTGAGTTGACAACAAAAAATAAGGGCTGAAATTTAGATTATGTGAGGATTCCTTATTAGATAGGAAGTAGTAGTAAGTTAAATATGTTATTCTATTTTACAAATGTTATCCTAGCTGTTTAGGACTTGTAAAATTTTTATTAGAATAGGATTTAAATTTGTTAGAAACCTCTTCCTACTAGAATAAGAGTTCTAAAACTCTATATATATTTGTATTCAGCACTTTAATAATAATAAGCAATCTGGAATTTTTCTACAAATTTGAGTTTTCAGCTAGAAGGTGTAGTGCTTTCTTCTAAGAGTGATTCTTAGATCTTAGGAGTGATTACTAATTTCCTAACTTCCTTCCTTGTGTTCCTTACTAAATTCCAGCAAACCTATATTCTAGCCATATTAAACCCTAAAATCTTAACCTAAATTTCTAGCAATCAACACATTAAAGTTTCAACATTCCTAGCCAAAATCCAACATTGAAACTTGATATTTTAGCAGCCTAATATCAATCATATTTCCAAATTTTGTGCTTTTAGTTACTAGTTAATAATTCTTCTATTTGTCCAACATCATTCCAATTTCCCACATTAATGCTAGTCTATTGAACGCGATAGTTTGTTGAAAAACCATACCTGACCACCATTTAACCAACAAATCGCACAATATTAGGAAAAACGTAGATTGCAACATTTCTCAAGACTAAGAAGAAAAATACTGAATTGCAGCCCAAAATGGATATCTACTAGCAAAAAAACAACCACCTGAACTCACCAAAGCCGAGTTGAAGAATCCACCAGAGCGCTTATCGGGAGACCCAAATTCTACTTGATTCTCGAGCATCTTCTCGTACGGAGTCTTTATATCACTCGGTCGGGTAGTCGTATACACAAGCCTCCTTGTCCTCGGCGCCATGTTCCTTAACAACGACTCCGATTCATGAAGCCGACTAGTCGCCATTTCACTGCTTTCGAAGTTCCCATTCCCATCATTCTTCAGCTTAAACATAATATGCACGCCATCTACCTCAACTTTCTGGACCTGATTAGTATTAATCTTGCTCAAGAAGTCACTGTAAGGAACACTAACTAAAGTGGAAGATTGCCTGGGCTCCGACCCGGGTAAGGGAATCCCGGGCCGGAGTAACCGCATAACGAACATAACAATTCCTAATTGCAAAAGCAAAACCCCAATTTCTTGCGCCTGAATCAAGGGCTGCCATTTCCAGCTCTGGCGCTTCGACCACCACCATTGGCTCTTCCCTTGCTTTTGTCGCCGTTGCTTGTTCGGAGGATTGTTGTTGATCTTCTGGTTGTCAGCGTCGGTCCTCTTCTCGCCGGAGCTGGCCTGGGAGTCGCCTTCCTGACACTTGGCCAAGATTGTGTCCTCTCTCACCTTGAACCTATGCAAAGTCCCAGAAGGGAAAGAGAAGGAATTGAAGTGGAGACCTCTAGTTTGTGCGCGAAAAGAGCATGAATTGGGAGGATAAGGATTACAATGGAATTTGGTATGTGTTATCGGCCGAAGAAGTTGGATCATCGATGCCATGTTGGGTTCATAACAAAAAACCCAGAAAACATCCCAAACTAAATTGGTGATTTGAGCTTATAACTACGCCTGTGTCAGAGACGATAATAAATTAATTTCAGCCGTTGGATTTGGGGTTCATTTACGCTGACTTTCGTTGATTAACTTTCTAGTTACTGAGATTATAGTTACGGCTGTTTGTGTACCTCTATTCCGTTAGGGACCGCATCCAAGGGGCTGAGGAGCACGTGGGGTCTTGTAGGTCTCAGGTTCTTTAATTCGACACGCGTGCCTGATTTTTACCGGAGGTTTGCGCTCGAATAACCACACATTTTGAGGATAAGTACTGTTACAAATACTATTTAACTATCTCCAAGTTTATTCGCAAAATACGCCAAAGTTCAAATACCGTAGATGAATTCTCGCAATTTAATTCAACCTTTTCAAAATTTTCATTTTTAAGGTGTCTTTTACAAAAACAAAGTAAATTCTCAAAATTCACTAAATTAACACAATAAAATGGATAGCAATAAGAAGAGAAAGATGCATACAGCCTTACAACAAAATTGTCAACCTTTTATGTTACTCACAATTGATATAAATGATATAAAGCTCCAACTTTTTCTAATAAATGAAGTCTTAATCAAATGAACTATTTACATGCATTAGGAGACATATTAGGTGAGAAGAAAAGAATGTGGTCTTGAGGCCACTAAATCACTAACTTACTTAGTAATTGATATCTCCAACCATTTTAGACACTACTTTAGTAGATAATTTACATAACTTATTGCTATCTCACTTCTAAATCAAAGCAACATGTGTAAAATATTTACAAGACACCTCATCTATATTTTTTGCCACGTCATCCTACTTTCTTAATAATTCATCCCACTAAATTTGTTAGTCACCCATGATCTTCATGCAAAGGTAAATGTTAGTCAAGCTTCGAGTCAATTCGCACATGATCCAACCAATGTGTACTCATGATCTAGTCCGTTTTTTCATAATCTATTATTTGAGCACCATTTCGTCCTTAGTCTCACCCCATGTTTTTAAAACCAGATTGTACCAATTGGTTCGATTAAAATATATATGAACCGGCCAGATTTTTGGTTCAATTTATGTTTATAACTCATACAAAATAAAATTAACCGATTAAATAATAAATCAGACGATTTTCATGATAAAACCTATTAATTTTCTTAAAAACTGGCCATACCATTAAAAAAATGTCATACAAGTGGGCTCACCTTCATTCTTGAAAAAAATTGCTTGTCAGTAATGTTTTAAAAATCGGACCGAATTTCGAACAGGTCAAAAGAAAGGTTTAAGGTTTAGAGGTTCAATCATAGTAAACCGCTATAAAATCGATATATAATAAATAAGAAGTAAAACTTACATGAATAAGTAAAAATAAAATATTTTATTGAAATAAAAATACACCGATGTCTATTATTATATAATGAATTAATAATAAATAATTAAAAGTCTAATATAAATATTAAAATAATAATACAAATCAAAATTGTATTTTTGAAGGAGGTTGTATCTCATCATCGTCAAAAGCTCCAAATTCTCTAACACTATTTAAAGATTCGTAAACTACACTTTCAACTAAAGTATCTGTATCAACTTCTTCTACTGCATTAAAATAAATTATAAATTAGTAAAGTATGAAATTATTCTCAATCGTAAACTTGTAATACAGTATAATTTTAACTTAAATATAATCAAAATAACATATGAACTGATCATCAGTAAATGTTGTTAATTCATTAGTTGTGACAAATGCATTTTTTTCATAAATTGTTTTGACAAGGCTTTACTCTATTTAAGTTTTTGCGGTCAAATTTGAACAGTTTGCAAATTTTAAAATTCATTTAAATGCCTCAAAATATTAGAAAATTAACTTGTAATTTTATGAAATATTAGTTAAATTTGCACCTTTTACCTATAGAAGAAATATTGACCAAGATCTAGAGTTTGACATTAATACATGTATAACTAAGCAGGTATGTATATTTCTTTCATATTTATTTATGAGCAACGAATATTTTGTAAAACTATAATTCAGATAATAATTCGGAGTTTAATATGTTTATATTTGTAAGTTTCATCAATGTACTTTAAAATGAGTATTGATAGAGGTGTTGTGTGTAATCAGAAGTAAGAGAGATAATGATTTTTAACTCAAATAAAATAGGAGATGTTGAAAAGAAGTATGTGACTGGAGCATTTCGTAGGTAGCAATACGATTTATATAATGTTTCTAGCAAAATTATGATATTAATGTAAGAAAATTATATTATGCTTATAGGAACTTATATTGTAACAAGTCATATCGTCATTTGGTTTTTAGTGTGATCATAGTACAGTTCTCTGTTTCCTTCCTTATTTAGGAAGACAAAGCATCCAAAAAGAAATAAATATTATAAACTAATAATTTTGATGAATTTGCTTATTAATTAAGTGAACATGTTCTTCACAACAATTCTATAAATGTGAAAGTTTTGATAAAGGAAAAAATGAGATTTTGTAAGGTTTAAAAAGTCAAGCCGGACTGGACCAGATCGTTTTGTCTGACCGAAAAAAGGTTGAACCGGCCGGTTTTTATGCAGAGAGGTTATTAGGTGAAACCGAACCGGACCACTGACCGGTTCAAACTTTTTTCTGTCGGATCGGACATTCCGGTCTGATTTTTAAAACCTTATTTTGATGTGACAAATAATGCCAAAAAGGGATAAATTGTTAAGATGTTAAGATATTCTATTCTATTTTTGGCATTATTTCTATTTTATTTATTTGGGATATCTTTTGTAATTAGGAAGTCTACCATCTTATAATATGTAGAATTTTGGAAGTTAAGATATTGGTGAAAGGAAGGAATCCTAAAAGAATAGAATCCTAAAGGAGAAAGAACTTGTAATATTTATCTAATAAGCAATTCATGGTGTAGAATTATCATTCATTAGTGTTGATGTGTTTTTGGGAGCTTTTCACATAGATAACTTATAAGTTTAGTAGCAAACTTTTTTTTTTATAAATGGTAAATGATATTTATCAAAAAAATATGTTACGTACATGAGTTTTAGGGGCATACCCCACTCAGTCACAATAGTGCACAAAAGATTCCCTTAAACCCCAATACACCCAG
>JAOTIZ010000002.1:5966946-5978687 GCA_027123425.1 Erythroxylum panamense | reverse complement strand
TTCTTATATTGTCTCATTTGCATGCGGGTCCACCAGAAACAGCCTCTCTACTATGTAGGGGTAAGGCTGCGTACTATCGGACCTCCCCAGACCCTGCTTCATTGCAGGATTTCAGATTGGGTGATGATGATGATGATAATGATGATAATAGGTGACTGATCTGAAAGGCTACTATTGAGATACGTGGAACAATAATTAAGAAACTTCTACTTCCACTAAAGGAATATCAACAATCTGAGCTTTTTCAACACATTTCCTAAAACCAAGACAAGAAATTCCCTTAGATTTGGGACCGTCAGCTTCTTCCAACTTTAGGATTAAGTTAAATCCCTTGTGATGATATGAGGGATGTTAATGGTGGTTGCTAAATCCTTATTTTGGTTCCACATAAAACTTCTATGATAAGATATATTGAAAGCATACAAAAAGGAATTATAGATAGATTAATTTGAACACTTATTTGAAATCTCCAAATTAATCAACTGCTCAGAAATGAAAGTTATGTGAGCAAAAACCATTAAGGAATCACAGAGTATAACTATTCTTCATTTAAGTGAAGATTGTGGTTAGTAATCTCTTTCCATACAGCTGGAAAATTAAGCAAGTTGTCATGTTGATATGTTAGTGTGCTTACTTTGCTCTCCTTAACTTGATTTGTGCCCTCATGTGTAGTTTATAATGTATGTTAAATGTCATAGGTTTTTTTTTTGAAAGATGTTATAGGTTATTTTAGATATAGAGACCATATTGAATTCATTTCTTTGTAATGCACAAAATAAGAAATGTATGATCCTATTATTTAAGGAAATTAATCTTTTATCTTAAGTTTTCCATTCTTTCTTTAGTTTTGGAAACTTTTTATTATCTATGTTTTTTTTTAAATAAAGATACCATTTGAAACTATTTCTCATAAGTCAACACATTTAACTATTAAGAAAAATCTAATCCTAGTTTTATAATAGAGGTAACCATTTTCATTAAACAACTATGCTCTAATAACATAATAAGCCTTTTAAACCATCAAATTAACAAAATGAGATTACGATGAATAATACAAGATGTAAAATGACTTCGATGAGCTTTGATCTTCTTTTGTTCTTAGTTTGGTATTCATTTTGACGATTACAACTTTAACTTCTCTTTATCAATTTCATAAACTATCTTCTTGATTTTATGGTTTTGTTTTGTTCTTATATTGCTTTTATCAAAATAATAAACTCATTAATAGTAATTATATTTTATTATCATTAAAACATTGATTGAAACTAATCTAAGTCCCATAGTATTTATTTTTTAAAAAATATAAAATCTTCATTAAGTAAAGTTGTTAAACTGATTTTAAATGATTAATAAATAATAACATGAGATACACAGCTAATAAAGCTGTATTAATATTTTAAAAAAGTATTAATGACATCCAATTAAAATATATGACTTAATTTGTTTAATTTTCCTGTAACACATGGCATATTATATATATTCTATTTATTTTTGTCACTAATTTAATTTTCACGTAAATAATTATATTATAGATATATAACATTGAATATTTTAAATTGTGAAAATAAATATTTGAAAACCTAATTGAATTTCGACCAAAAGTTTTCAAACTTTCTTAAGTAATATTTTCACATGAAGAGAAAAGCTCTAATTTCACCCCAGATTATTTGCTTGTCAGTGCTGGCATCATCGTACAAAAGACATGAGCAAACAACTGGGGGGCCCTATGTAAATAGCCAATTCGGCGTTCAGAATTGGGAGACTTGACTCTTGAAGCTTGAAAACAAAGGAACCAGAAAATGGAGCGATGGCCCAATCACAAGATGCCACAATTGCCTATTGGAATTGGTAAACTGCAAAGCAAAGTTGACCAAAGCTCTGGCTCGCTCAGGCTCAGGACCAACCGCTGTCAGGGACCCGTCATTTCCATTCCAAGGTTGAATGATTTGTTTATTTAAGTTATTCATGTAACAGTATAATTTTAATATGTTAATTTATAAATTGTTACATATTTTTATAATTTATTTAAAAAATTATAAATAAATAAATAATTTATTTATAAATCAACTATTCCCATGTTGATTCGGTGTCTAATCATTTCATTCCTTGATTGTTAAGGCAAATATAATTGTGTTTCTGGTTACTAATGCTGCTTTTTTCTAATGTACTTAAAGTGAGTTTAACTCAATTATCTTTGGTCCTAATATTTGACGATTCACAAATGCAATGATTAGACGTGTTGTTATAGAAAATCTACAATTAGGTACAAGTAATCTGTATCCTAAGTCTATATCCATATACAGTAGTATGTTAGATTTGATATATACGGATGAGAGGCAGCTGTCTGTACTCTGTATGTATGTATTTACTATTTGTTGTGCCTTCCACAATAAATATTAGGGCGTGAAAATGTACGCGCGTATGAGATATAATGGAGAGTGGGTGTACCAATGCTTTCACCAGAAAATATGGGGTTTCTTTAGGGTTGGATTATTAAACTATATGATTACCGGCTAATCAAGACAGTTCCCCGGCCGCAATCTTTAACTTGAGCGGTGTCAAATTCCGAGTGTATGAGACTATAATTTTTAATGGATTATAGCCGCCGGCATCAGCATCGGCATCGGCATCATCTACCGTCTGATTAGTTGTCTGGACCTCAATTTACATATAAAGTGTCAGGACCGGAGGAAAAGTAATTGGTTCAAGGCTTCTTCCTGAAGAAAATGAAACATGGAAGATGAGAGTTTCTGGAGAGTAATTATTTTTTAAATTAGCGGTTCACTTTTGCCAGAACCATATGGGTCCAACACTGAGAGCCAAAGCTTAGGGTGCAATAATTAAGGAAGGGAAAAGAGTAAGAGAAAGAAAGTGTGTGTGAGAGGAAGCACTGTAGTGTAGGCAGTAAAAATATTTGAGGGAGACGATTTAAGAGAAAAGAAAGAAAGTGTGTGAAGGAGAAAGGGTAAGCACTATAATCAGCTACTTAATTTTGAAGAAAGGGTAATCCATATTTATTTCTCTTTCCTTTACGTTCACAACTCAAACATGGACAGTTAATTATTTGCCATCAGGTTTGGAATGAAGATTAGGGAATCTGTAATTACTAATTTACCAAACGCAATAAATGTTGAATAGAGTAAAGTGAAGGGGAGTGAGGGGTCATTTCAAACATAATATAGAACATCAGGGGAAGAAACAAGAAAGAAGCAAGCAGTCCATTTCTATTTCCATTCCCATTCCCTCCTAGTCGGTTCGGTTTGTGGGGGCTAGACCAACGAGCGAAGGTAAAAGAGAAATCGAGAAAAGGAAGCAAAAGAGCCACCCCCCCAACCCCAATTCTCAGCCAGAGAAATACCACAACTACCTTTTTTCCTCTCCCACACATACCAAAAAAAAAAAAAAACATTAAAGCCCCATTTTTGTGTGTAGAAGAGAAGTGCCAGCCATTCTTGGTCTATCTCAAAGATCCCATATTCCCATCTATTATAATCTCTCTCTCTATCCTTCACGCGCACAGAAATTTCTTATCTTTTATTTTGCTTCTTGTGTTCTCATCGATTTTCTTTCTTTCTTTTTTTTTTTTCTGTATCTTTGCTCATGTTTCTATATCATCTCCATGAAGTTTTGATCTTGATGTACTAAATTGATTTTCGATCGTTGTTGCGTTGCTGCTTCTTTGTTCTCTCATCTGGGTTCTCTTCAAAGGTTCGTTTTCTTGCTTGTTTTTTCGATCTCTTGAAGCACCCAATCCCATGAGGAGAGGAAGGGGAGTGACATCATCAGCAGCAGTTAAACAAGCCTTGGAGGCCAACGGATCTACTAATCCTCCTCCGACAGGTGTTGTCTTACAAGGGAAAGATGTTAAATACAGAGGTGTGAGGAAGCGACCGTGGGGCAGATTCGCCGCAGAGATCAGAGACCCTTGGAAGAAGACAAGGGTTTGGCTAGGGACCTTCGATTCTGCCGAGGAAGCTGCACGCGCCTATGACTTCGCCGCTCGGAACCTCCGAGGTCCCAAGGCCAAAACCAACTTTCCCGTCTCGACGCCGTCACCGTTCGCCCACCAGAACCCACCTCCGGACGCTTTGATCGATCGGAGATTGTATTCGGCAAATGGGTTTCATGAGACGAACGTTTTGGATCCTCAGAGACCTACGTCGAGCAGTTTGAGTAGTACTGTTGAGTCTTTTAGTGGCCCACGGCCGCCGGCGGTGATGGCTGCGGGGGCGAGTGGTCCGAGGAAATATTATCCTCGGACGCCGCCGGTGATGCCGGAGGACTGCCATAGTGATTGTGATTCGTCGTCGTCGGTTGTTGATGACGGGGAGGTAGGAACGGCGTCGTCTTTGTGCCGGAGCAACAAGTCCCCTTTGCCGTTTGATCTCAACTTTCCACCGTTGGATCAGGTTGACTTTGTTGTTGGTGGTGGTAATGATGATTACGATATTCTCCACCGCACTGCTTTATGCCTCTGATGATGATCACCATCAAACCCCAATCCTCCATTAATATTATCATTAATGAAGAAAAAAGATTAAACCTTTTTATTATGTTTTTAATTTCTTTTCGTTGTTTTTTGAACGGAGGGAGAGGGAAAAAAAATAGAAAAATTATGGGATTATATTTTAAGATGAAACGATCTTAAATTCTATGTTTGATCTATGCAACCCATGGTTGATTGAAGAGAAGTTACGAGCTACCACGAGATGTTTCTATTATTTTTCTCTTAGAAATGATCTTGTTTTGATTAGTCCTTAACTACTGATTAGCGATTACAGATCCATCTATGTAAACAATAGTATTTCTGTTTTTGCGTTAGTTGAGTAAATCAAGATCTTGTTTCTTTCTCAGCAATGGTTGATTGATTCTGTAACACTGGAAAAGAAAAAGGAGAGTTGTGGTAGAACTAATCAGCCAAAATCTTTTATTAGAGCTGATTTGCAGGACTGTTGGATCTCACTCGTCTTGCAAGATGAGTTTTTGTTTTCATGTCATTATTTTTTGCTTGATACATAGCGTTAGCCTTTAGGGTTGTTTGGTTGACAGAAGAAATGAGATGTAATATATCATTAGAGGGATGAAATAAATATTTTTTAAACGATAGATGTAACGAAATGTAATATATAATAAATAATTATTATATTTTTATATAATGTTATTAATAAAAAATGTAAAAATATTCTAATGCTATGGTTTTAAAACAATAAAAACTTGTGACTTGGGAAAAATGTCACCTGATTTGGACAATAATTTTTTTAATATTATTTATTTTTTAATATTATTTTATTATTTTATTATTGATTATATATAATTTATTATTAATTATATAAAAATATTATTATTAATTATTTAATAAAATTTATTATATTAAATATTATTCTATTATATTTGATTTATATTAAAAATATTTTATTTCTATAACATAAAAAACAGCTTCCCGAAAAAGTTGAAATTTGAGCTTTTCTGAAAAGCTCCAAATTTTAGCTTTTGAAAAAGCTGTATTTTAACTTTTTCAAAAGCTGTTTCTACTTAAAAAGTGTTTTTGAAGTTTGCAGTCAAACACCCATTTTTTCTTAAAAATAGCTTTTGCGGTGAAAAAAAGTACTTTTAGAGTCTCCAAAAATTGAACCAAACAGACACCTCAGCTCTTTCATACCACACGTATTGATCACACCTTATTTCTCTGTAAAGTAGGGAACGGATTAAATTGTACATTCCAGGCCATACAACTTTTGCTTTATAACGGGACGTTCACATTTGGATAAAAGGTAACTCGTCTTTTCCTCTTCACACTCTTTCCAAGTTGCACTAATTTTATTATCAGATTGTCTGTATATATATATATATATATATAAACCCTCAACTCTATTTTACGGATTTTCAGTTACAAAGACGTAATCCTAATCTATCAAACGTAATCTCAAGCTAACAAGAGATAATGAATTTTACCAACATAACGATAATATTATACTACAATTATCGGTTGTTTATCAATATTAGATGCCTATAATGATAATGCCATACCCAAGACAGATATCAGATATAAAGTTGGTGCTGGTGTATAAAATTTGACTAATTTCACGTTGCATAAGTGCAAGTACGGGAATTATGTGATCACTGCCGTCGATGCCTGAGCCACCGATCCCTTTTCTTGGATATTGAATTTGACAAAGTCTATTTTAAATATAAACTTCCTACCCCACAGTTTGTAACATCCAACACTGATAAGATTATTCTTTAAATTTGGCATATAAAAGACTCTTGGAATGATCCGTGTGACACTTATCATTTGTAACTTAGATAGTTCCTTTACCCATAACACGTTAACTTTGGTTGGGTAACTTGATAGTTCCTTTACCCATAACACGTTAACTTTGGTTGGGTGGTTATTAATGAAATGAAATGAAATGAAATGAAATATTATTTCATTGTTTGAGAGGAAGGTTTATAATGAAATGAAATGGATTAAGATGAAATGGATGGGTTTTACATTACATCTTATTTAATCATAAACAATAAAAATAAGTTACCTTCAATTTGGGAGGTTTAAGATGGAATGTAAAATGATAAATATCATTTCGCTATATTACATTATAAACCTTTCTTCTAAACAACATTTTACTGTATTATATTATGAACCCCTTTCATCCTTCCCAAATAACAATTTTCTAATAATATATTTATTTGCATTCATTATATTATAAACTTTACATCCGACCAAACATAGCCTTAGGCTAGTGTTGTCTCCGAGTTTGACATATTAATGAAAAGTATTGTTCGAATAAAAAAGGACTTGTTACCACTCATATAATTGCTACAACCTGCATGAAGGTTCCAAGTTTCTACTACTACTTATGTCTCTATCTCCCATGAATTGATAATAGCCATTAACTCAAACCATCATCCTCTTCAATGCTGGCAAAATTCATCTTGGTGGCCCTCTCCTTCATCGGACATTCATATTAATAACGGCCTTGTTCATGATAATGACATCATTCAATTTGTGATTTGTCATATCATCTTCTACTACCAGATCCACAATGCCCCCCGCCATAAAATCCACCATGAAAACCATTGCGACCACATCCCCTCCTAGCAAACGAACTACCAGTAGAGGTAACTTGTAAAGCAATTCATTAGTAGGAGTAACTATATGTTGTTCATATATGAGTAGGGCACTGTGAAGTTCATCAATGGAGAACTCATCAATATTGTTGGATCTCTTAAAAATGCATATAACAAAGTTAAACCTAGGGTCTATTGAGCATATGATCTTCTCAATAATTTTAACACTTGTTGTCAATTGTTCTCCTTGTAGACACATCTTATTAGCAATGGTTAGGTTTTTAAAAAAATAAGCATTAATTGGTTCTCCTGCAATCATATGTAGAACTTCAAAATCTTTGCAAAGACCTTGGAGTAGACAATCTTTTTAAGCTTGCACTAATTTTATTATCGGATTGTCCATATCAAAGAAATCCTATGACCTTATTTTACAGATCTTCAAGCACAAAGAACAAATCTATCCTATGTAATCTCAAGCTAATGATAGATGATGAATTTTACCAATATAACGATAATATTAGACAATAATTATAGGTTATTTACCAATATTAGATGCTTATGATGATAATGTCATAACCAAAACATGTCAGACATAGGAATGGTGTTGGTGTATAAAATTTAACCAATTTCACATTGTGTAGGTGTATGTAGTGGAAACATATGATCAATTGTCATTGGTTCTTGAGCCACCAATTCCTTTTTTGGATGTTAAATTTGACAGTGCATTTTGAATATGAAATTCAGATCTGTAACTTGTAATTATCCAAGGCTGATGATTTCAAATAAGGCATATAAAAGACTTTGGGATTAACATGTCTGACACCATTCATTTGAAACTTGACAGTTCCTTTACCTATAACACATTGGCTGGTGTTGTCTCTGAGTTTGACATATGAATGAAAAGTATTATCCAAATTAGAAAAGAAGGACTTTTTACCACTCATATGATTGCTGTAACTTGAGTCAAGGTACCAAAGTTTTTGCTATTGTTTGTGTCTTTATCGCCCATGAATTGATAATAGTAATTAACAGCAAACATCCTGTAATTTAGTACTAGCAAAATTCATCTTGGTGACTCTCTCTTTGACCAGACATTTATATTGATAATGGCCTTGTTACTATGTTAGTGAAAATAGTAGCATTCAATTTGTGAATTTTCATATTGTCCTCTATTGCCAAATCCATAATGTCTCCTACCACAAAATCGACTATGAAAACCACTGCGAATACATCCTTGATAGGATTAGAAATTGGCGAAGGAAGATAACGATGATGAAGACTGATATGAACATCATCAAGGGAAGAAGACAATAGGGGAGGAAGACAATGGGATATTACTGACGTAGAATGCAACCGTAGCGAATTATGATAGAAATAGTAAAGGATGTAAATAGATACAACGTAGTGTATGTAGAATTGAAGAAACGAAGTCGTGTTGTAAGAGCCAAGAGTTTTATTGTAAGTAGTGAAACTCTAACGGTTATACTTGCCGTTACTATAGTAGTTGGAGGAGTGTGAAATGGTTAACGAATAACAGATACTTTCTCACTTTAAATTCTCTGCTATCTCTTCTTGGACTTCTCTGTGATTTCTTCTTCAAAAGTCAACAATCTATCCTTAAAATCCAAAATCATTTTTACGAAAAGAACCTTATCAATTGGTATCAAAGCATATTCGGGACCAAAACAATCACTACTAAAATGGCTGAGGGAACTTGTGAACAAGAATGGAGGAGAGGAGAGGAAGGCTTATGTAACCAGAGGCAGGAGCTAGAAGTGAGGCATGAAAGAAGCATACAAGAATGGAAGGAATGGATCAGTCAACTATGTCAAAAGGATGACAATGAACATGGAACAAAGGTAAATATGGAACAAAGGGGATTAGAGGTTAGTAACGGAGACGGTTTTTATAGAGGGAACTACTTTATTCCAACCCGATGTAGTAAAATAGAGTTACCAGTGTTTAAAGGAGATAATCCACGAACACAGGTGTTCAAGTGTAAGCAGTTCTTCATCTTGGAGCGCACACGAGTGAAATTAAAGGTGAGTATGGCTACCATGTATTTGGAAAGGGAGGCATTAGCATGGCATGAGCAAATTAACGAGGGAACTGCCAAGAGTATCTTTTAGCGTTGGAGCAAAGATTGAGAGAAGTGGCTTTTGAGGATCCTATAGGGGAATTAAAAGATTTGAAACAGAGTGGGATGGTGAAAGAATATTAAGCTGAATTCGATATGTTATCTCAAAATTGGTGATGCTAGTTTGGTGAGCTTGTTCTTAAAGGGATTGAAGGTGGAGTTCGAGTACTCAATGAGGTTGTGGAGTCCTAGAATGCTTCAACAAACATATGAATTAGCAAGGAAACATGATATGGTAGCACCACATTGTGGTGGGATGGCCAAAAGTCACCACATTATGGTGAGATGGCCAAAAAGTCATCCAAAGGGGTTGTATCAAATAGGGAGTTCTTTGAATATGTCAAAATCTCCAGGTTTACTGCCAACTCCTCTACTAGCTAGTTCGAAGGGAGATAGGGAATTGAGGTGGAGTCTTAATGTAAAGGATGAAGATGCAAAATCGAGCATTTCCTTGCAGGCAATGTCGAGAGCTACCTTGGTGAAATTCCAACATATTAAAGTATAAGGAATAATAGATGGAATAACTGTTCACATTTAAGTAGATAGGGGAAGCACCCATAATTTTTTTGATAAAAAGTCAATAAGAAGGTTAGATCGGGAGTTGGAAATAGTGAGGGAATTATCGATTGTGGTTGGAGGAGGTATGAGGTTAAGCTGTAATCAAATATGTCGAAACTTGACATGCGAGATGGGTGGTAGAGAGTTTTGTATCGATGCATTGGTGTTAGATATTGGGAGAAATGACATGGTTTTGGGGGTCTAATGGTTGTCGGGATTAGATGACACTGTATTCAATTATCAAAATGTTTGTATGAAATTTTGTTGGCTTGGGGAGGATTTGGAGTTAATTAGTGAACGAGAAAAAAGGGTGCATAAAATCCCTAAGAAATGACTAGCAAAGATATGGAATCATCGGGATGTCATTTTCTATTTTATGGTATTATTCTAAAAGGGGGAGTTTAAAGATGAAATAAGACAGCAGCTAGAGTTGCGCACATCAGCAGCTGAGGAGATTGTGATGGATATGCCCGTATAATTTCAAAACCAATTACACGAGATATTAAGGAAATTTGAAGTGGTTCTCGAAGAACCTAAGGGGTTACCACCAAGAAGGTTCCATGACCCCTTGAAAGAGGGTACCGAAGTAGTGAATATTAGACCTTATCACTACTCTAAAATGCAGAAGAACATTGTTGAAGATTTGGTCGAAAATATGCTACAACAAGGTATTATCTGTCATAACTTGAGTCTGCTTTCAACTCCAGTTATTTTAGTTAAGAAAAAAGTTGGATCTTGGAGGTTTTGTGTAATACTCCCTTTAAGGAACCTACAACCATCCAGACACACAACAACCAAATTCCTGTATACACATTCAAGGTATATAATTCTATTCAATGTTTTACTTATACACATTACAAAACTCCCCAATGCTTAACATTATCATTTAATAGTAGTAATACATCTTTACATTTATATGGTAATCCAAAAGAAAACATACAATCTCCTTTCTTCATTACATGTCTAATCATCTGTAATTAAAAACATATTCTAAAAGTACTTTTTCTTCTATCTTTTGCCTTTGGTCCCTGCAGATGTTCCCTGTACGTTACTCCTATGACTTAGACCTACATGAATTAATACCCATGCTAAACTTGAAAGCTTAGTGGGAAAAATACTTAGTTTAAATGATCACTCACAGTAGTCATCTGTCAAGTACACATATTCAAAAATATCACAACTTATATACCATAAATTTACCTTCATGAACCAGAAATTGATATTATTCAATGCTAATGTAAACAATGATGGCATACTTAAGTAAAGTTCATAATGTAAACATGCTTCAATATATTATCCATATACCGACAATGCACATTTATAAGCCAAATATTGATATTCAACACTCATTATTACAAATTATCAACATAATTGCATATCGTTACAATTCATCATTACAACCAATACAAATGCTCATCAATACCAATTATCCATGTTGTCAAGTTGTATTTCTTAGTTACGATAGTTAAGTTCCCTTTCTATGTTAAGCCTGCATATTTTCTGTAGGTGTGGATAATGGGTGCTGTGGATATCCGAAGGTATTGAACTGTGGATACCTGAAGGTATCGAACAATGGATACCCGAAGGCATCAAACTGTGGATACTAGTGGTGTCAAACTATAGCAACCACACTATAATGCTATAGGTATGCCCATCTATCCACCACCAAGACAATAAAGCAAGCACTGTAACATTTCCTTTAACCATTTGCCAATTTCACAATTCATATATTGACAAGTCATATGATAGACATTTCAAGTCATAAAATCTTTATTTGTATTCAAACATGTAAGTCATAACTTATCACTATTAGAAAGGTGTCAAAATTACACTTGTACAATCATACTATACACATATAAGTGATAAATATTGTAACATCCTATCACCGATGGGAAGGTTAAAATGGTAAATTGGGACATGCTAGGTTGTTACATTGCATATGTGATATGTTCATACATTTGACCTCTAATGTTAGAGG
>JAOTIZ010000002.1:5931622-5942864 GCA_027123425.1 Erythroxylum panamense | reverse complement strand
GTGGCTCTATATCAATTTAAACAATTGCTTATCACTAGATGCTCAATCAAATGAATTCACTAATGCACATGTCTCAATTTGATACGGTATGATACATGATCATGATTTCCAGCTCTCTAATCCAATTTCACTATCTCTCACTTCAGCCACAAATCACTATTCACTAGGTCCATGACATTCCTCAATTTAAACTCTAATTGTCACATTATAACTCTTAGGTCACATTTAATACCAGAATTGATTCACTTTCGATAATTCACGATTCCTCTAGGTATAATTCAACTCTCAATCTCTTTCTCAAACGTGGACCTCATTCTCTAGTTCATAACGAATCGAAGTTCGCCTCAATTGGAGGTCTACACTAAAAGTTATGCTCAAAAGACTAAACCATAACACTTCAGAAACTGCCCTCTTCGTCGCGGCGTGTGTCCATTCGTCGCGACGTACAGGTCGCTCGCCGCGGCGTCTCCGAGCCCCTCGACGCGACGAGAAACTTGCCCGCTCGTCGCGACGTCCCACTTGGCTCGTCGCGACGTACGATCGTCGCGGCGTCAACTGAACTCGTTGCGACGAATAAAATTTAATTTATTCGTCGCGGCGAAGTCCTGTCCTCAGTGCTCGTCGCGACGCACGAAAACCAGATCGTCTTCTCCGATTCGCATTTCCGCCATTAACACTCTCTCTCAAACCCATTTAACACTCTCAACTACTCAACTAACTCATATTTAACACCATAAATGCTATAATGAACCATGAATGCAACATAAATCACATTAACACTTACCAAACGACGATTTTCCACCGATTTAGCCGAAACCCTAAAATCCTCTACAACCAACGATTCACACTCTCTAATCTCTAAATCCTTCATCAATACATAATAGATCAATTAGCTAAGCATTATGGAAAGAAATCCATGAGGAAAGATTGAAGAATCCTTACCAAGGGAAGAGACGAAGACGCTGCGGAAGAAAGGAGAGGAAAAACGATGAAATGCCTATCCCCCTTCCAAAACTAACACATCTATATATAGACTGATTTCAACTGAGGTTCAAAATCTATCAGTCCTCAAATCACTTAATTTCACTGACTCATCACAAAATTTCTCAAACTCACAGATCTAATTCTTCAAACCATTAGTCACTCACTTTCGGAACCGAATTCTAAATTATCAGTCTCTAGGTCCATATTCCGGTCCGATCACATATCTCTAAAAATTCCAGAAAAATTCTCAAAATTTCTCAAAAATATAGAACACTAGATTCTATACTCAAATCTCAATTTCCGACTCCACAATTTCCATTCTCACGCTAACCCAATTATATACCTCAATTTAATTAATTCAACTACTCACTTCAAATTATTTCTCAGTCCTCAATAAGACCATTCCACTCAACTCACAATCTAATCAATTGACTACTCAATTACACTTAAAGCTTAAACCTCAATAATTCATATTTCACACAATTTCACAATTAAATGCTGGAACAATCAAGAATGCATGCCACTATAAAAATGCATGTGCAATTAACTCATGTCACTGATGGAGAATCACTATACGTGCAATTCAATTATGGATGCACTCACTGCTCACTCATCCAAATTACCGATATGCCCTCACACCGGTAACGGGATGTTACAGTGAATCATGCGAATTGATTACAATAACCAATCTTGTAAACTTATTTTAAATTTTGACATTTAAGTGATGAGGTAATTTGTGGAATTGAAGCGAATTCTTGAATTAAACCTGTGAGCAAATTTGAGCTTTAAATGACAACATCTTTATGACATTCTATTTCTTTGAATTATGTGATGCTCCTCTAGTTATGTTTGCCTTCAGAATTTGCACTGAACTAGATTGAATTTGTTTGATTACATGGGATATAGAAACGATTAAGGCCTTATTTGTTTTTAAACCCTTTAGCTTAAATGACCCACCTAGTTATTTTTCCTTTGCAAACACTTTTGAGCCTTTAACCTCATTTGTTTTTCAATTAATCACCTTATATTAAACCTAAAAATCCCATTAGCCTTATCCTATCCCAAGTTGAATAAAGTATTGAGTAATTTGGGACTGTTGTTTTGTATTTTATTCTGAGATACTTTTATAGGTACTTCTACTCATATGTTTATTAAATTATGCTGCTAATAATTTCTCTTGTTTTTATTACTCTCCCTTGTTCTTAGCTAAGTAAAAAAAAGAAAAGAAAAGGGAAAAAGGAAAAGAAAGAAAGAAAATCAAAAAAAGAAGAAGAAAAGAAAAAGAAAAAGAATAAAGCATAGCAACATTAGTTAGTATGAATAGTTTTAGTCCTTTGTGTCATGTGGTTATCTCAAAATTTTAATTTGAGTGTCCCTCTTTACTCGATACTTTGTGAATGCTTATTATTAACCCTTTGCTATTTTTACCTTACCTTTGAACCTAGCCCCATACAACCCATAATAAAGTCCTTATGATCTATGAGCTCATGTAATTCAAATGAATGATAACTGGTGAATTTGTAAGCCTATAGTAATGCAATCTATTAGAGGGAGATTTGAGAGAAACCCTTTACTCTTAAACAATTGAGCGTAAGAGAGAAATCTGTTAGAAGAATTCACTTTGGTTTCAAACTTACCTTTTAAACAAAGATGTCTTATTTTGATTTTATTTATTTGTATTGGTGAAAAGTGATTATGATGAATGTTGCAACTTAAGTCTTGTTAGCCTAAGTTAATGTATTGTGTGCACTTAATCTTATGAAGGATGAATTGATAAAGTGTAGTGGTTTAGCATGTTTGCTCGAGGGCGAGCAAATGTTTGGTGTGGGGGAATTTGTTAAGTTGTCATTTTGTACTTATTTTTTATTTAATTCTCTTTAATGTGTGGAAATTATTATTTAAAATTGATGGAATTGTCTCAGTTATTCTCAGACTTTCAACACTTTAAAGATGGAATTGAATCAAAAAGATGCAAAAGAAACAAAGAAAATAAGAAAATTCCAGATTGACAGCAAATTCAGTGACTAAGCGTGGGTATGTGTAAGGAAAAAAATAATCTATAGATCTATTTTAAAATTCAAATATGAGATTTTCATAATATTTAAAGATCAGATTGCTATCTTATCAATGGAGATCTACAACTTGAAGTGGGGATCTGCTGAAGATCACAAGAAGGAGAGAAGAAATCGAAAAAGCATAAAAAAGGAGATTGTTACTGTTCATGCAGCTTTGGTTTTAGGATAGTTTTTCTGTAGACTTTTTCTGCAGATTTTTCATTAGGAGTAGCTTTATGTTTCCAGCATTCTTCTTCTGCTTTTTGTAGGTCCTTAAGAGTAGTTTACAATTTTTCTACACTTTATTCTTTTATTTTTCTCGACAGCTTTTGTCTTAGAGTAGTTTTACAATTTCTATAGATTTTTCATTAGTTTAGATTTACGTTTCTACCTTATTTTTCTAAGTATTTTCAAATTTCCTAGAAAGACCAAGGATGGAGACTATGTGTTTTGTTATTTATTTGATTTTTACTTTCGTTATGAGTAGCTAAATTTCTTTTCTTCGTTGTGGGGAACCATGTTATCATCTATTATGTATGAGATGTCTCAATAAAGTTTGTTTTGTTAATGAGCATTGAGTGTCTTTCGAATTACTTTTTCTAATTAAATTGATTGATTTCTAGGTATGCAACTAGGAATTGATTCGTTTAATAGCTAGATTAATGAAATATGATGTTTAGTTTTATTAATCACAAGTAGCAATTAGGATTACCTTCTTTACATTAGAGTGGGAAATTCTAAGAAGATACTCATCTTGATTAAATGCATGTCATACATGTGTTATCTTGTTCATTGGTTTCTTATTTCTTAAAGTTATTATTTTATTAAACCTACGATCGTATCTAGGTTGTTGATTAATAAGAATGCTTAGAATACATGTTTCTATTCATTTACGCTTAAGAGAAAACATCCCCCAATTAATGTTTATTGATGAACTGAATTTTATATCAAGGATCCATTTTAGTATAATAATATCGGTGACCCGAAACTAAGGTTTTTTTTACAAAATTTTTTAACTCTTGTTACTTTTATTGATTTTCTATTTTTGTCATAACTTTCCTTAAATTGTCGTGAATTGAAAAACACCCCTATTTCATTACTTTATTTTAGTTTTGAACTCGTACAATCGTTGTCGTTAAAATTTTTCGTGGAAACGATACCCACTTTCCACTACTATATTAATTAGTATTAATAGATGTTGGTTTCTTTTTGAATTTGGTTGCAGGCGACAACAGTACCAATAAGACTAGAAATTAAAAAAAAAGGCAAAGGCATATACCAATTAATGCAAACTTCTATAGTATATCATTAAAATATTGGTCTATAAAAGACTTTAGTTATCTGCCAAATATAATTGATAGATTGATTTGCTTGGTCAAAAATACAACTGCCTCGAAGAGAATAAGATATGCAAAAATTTACATAGAAATTAAACTACTTAGAGAAGGACTTGCTTGAATCTTTGTCAATCTTAAAGATTGATGACGAGGGAATTGACCCATGTAGAAATAATATTTAGCTATCAACTGAGATTGAATAAAATCAACCTAGTTAAAGCTTCGAGACTAATATGAAAAATGATCAAAACTACGAACATGACGAGCTTCTGAACACCCATCCTGCATTTCCTATGTTTGCTTTAAATGGAGACAAAGCTTAAAGTCTCATAATAATTATAGACAACCAGTCCATTACGCCTTTAGAAATTTGCAATGACCCTACTTAATAATTGTGTAGTAAGGTTATTCAAATGACAAACATTGAAAATCGAAATAACTTATATTTATCAACTGTGTGAATTTATATAAAAACTTAAGGCTCAATTTTAAATTTAAGTATCACCTTAGGGGTTGATCTTACTCAAGCACAAATTGATACAACCCCATACTCAGAACCTTTGCATTTAAAAAATAGCTTAATTTCAGCATTTAAGAAGAAGGTCAAGAGAAGGTCAAAGAAATAGGCTACAACAAGATCCCCTTCTCTTTCTTAATAATGTCAATTGTAACATGGAATTTAAGAGGGATGAAATGCTTCTCTAAATAGTAAGTGGTTACAAATAGGATTCTTCTTAAAAAGTATATTCTTTGTTGGTCTAATTAAGAGTAAGATGAAAGCCAATTAATTATTTGAAGTTTCTAAGATTTTTTATAAAGGCTAAAGATTGCTAAGCAATCATCACTCCCATTTTAAATATAGAAGTGATAGATGTATATTTGATTATAATTATATACTCATATTTTTATGTATTTTTTTGTTATTTCATAACTTTATTGTATTTTTGGTACTTAATTTACTTAAAGTGCATTTATAGGTTGTATTTACCTTTATGGACCAAAAGGAGACAAATTAGGATGAAATCGTGATATAAAACGAAGATTTAAAGCAAACTAAGATACATAGTTGTGTGTGTGGCTATGTAAGTCTTTGTAAATGTGTCAAGTCATGATTTTAGAGGTTCTTGGAGCTACAAGGTCATTTACATGGTTGTATAAGTGACTGTGTATGTCCCATGAATCCTAATTTTCACTATAAAAGGAAGTAAACGGAAGCAAACAGGAGAGTGTCAAATTTTTCAACAAATCTGAGGTGTGAAACATCCAGAGTGGTGATGATTTTGATCACGAGACAAGGAAAATACAAAGTTAACATCAAAAGAGATTCCCTACATTCAATTCAAACTTGCAAGAAGATTCTGGAGAATGAAAATGGAGATTTAAAATTATGAACTCTTTGTTTTCTATTAATTTTTCTACATGTGTTTATACTTGATTTTGTTTTCTATTATTAGTAACTATATTTTAGTGTCTAGGTATGATGAACTCTAGTTTGTGATACAATATGCCTTAATCTTTTATTTAATACAATTCCTTTGATTGATTTATTGTGATTCAATTATATGTTTTATGCTTATTCTAATATAGCCAGAATATTCACAAATCGATATAGCAATCCTAAGGGTTTTAACCAAAAATATTTCTATTAATCAACTGATAGATTAGTTACTGTAGTCTCAAGAGAGTTATTAATATAAAATAGGAAATTTTATTATCCAATAACCAATAAAATAATTGCATGATAAAAGGTTAATGATTTAATGATTTTTAGGGGGGTTCATCACCTAGATATTAATCTTTGATATTGATTTTTTAAATTAATTTCCTTTGTCTTTTGCATTCATTATTGTTCCAGTTTTAGTTTATTTGTTTTATTTTTATTTTAATTGAAAACTAAACATCCAATTCATAGGCTAGATAATAGGAGAAGAGTAGTTACCAAAACTTACTGTCTTCGTGGGATCGACCTGTACTAGCCTGTGTTAGTTATAGCTACACCATGCACTTGCAAATAATTTAAATATTGATATAACATAAATTATCAATCAAGTTTGTGATGTTGTTGTCAGGGATTGTAATATTAGGAAAGCCTATATTCTATTAATCTAACCATTATTTTTGTATTTATTTTATTTCATTTTATTTTTCTTGTATTTTCTTATATTTATGGCTTATTCATTTAAAATATTTTGAATTTATCTACATTGACAATGTGCTCGTGGAATATTTTTAGGGATTAAGGATTAACGTCATAGTCATAACTCACAATGGAAGGATAAAGCAATCGTTATTCTCATTAGAGCTACAATATGTCTTTGCAATATATAATATCACCATATTGGAAAGAGTTATTTCTTCGTATGTTTTCAGAAGTTCAATCAATGTTCATTTAATGTTGCGATATTTGTGGGAGTAATTACTACAATAATAAATTTCAAATACTAACCTATATGTGGGAGCAGCCAAGCATGTATAACCAACCTCTAAGTGCACCATACGAGAATACTTATAATTCGTGGTGGAGCAAACTTTACGCATATAGATGGAACTATATGATACATTTTAAGAAGGCAAGGAGGTAACTACTACTCTAGAAGATAGGATGATCAAATTTGTTCAAAAATCAAACATGAGGAATAAGAGAACACAGACTCGTACATATAATATGGTGAATTGGGTTAATCAGCTGGCAAAGATATTATTCGACGAACTGTAGGAGAGTTTTCCTAGTACTACTGATATAGATCCTAAAGAATATAGAATGACAATACCCTTAGGAATGGAAAAGAGCTTCTAGAAGAAGAAGGAAAAGTATTATAGATAAGATAGTGGAAATCCTTGTCGAAAGTAAAGCTAGCCAATACAAGTTCTAAGAAAGATTTTCTTTACCTGAATATATTGAGAATAACACATAATATTATTTGCTCATATTAATGCAACATAGTAAAGAAGGGCAAGGCTTGGCTTTAAGAATGAAGTGACATTCCAAAAAGAGATGACAGAGGTGGTGAAGGAAGGAGAATAAGAGGAAAACTATGTCCAATAAGAAGAAGTAAAGGAGTGGCACGAGATAATTAAAGAAAATGAGCCAAAAACCTTTCTAAGAAGAGAAAGAAAAAGAGTGGAAAAAGGTAGTTGAGGAAGAACTAGTGGAGGAACTAAATAAGGAAACTACTCATAAGTCATTGGTAGTTAGCTTACGTATAGAAGGTTCCCATTTCTTCCAAGACAAATTGCTTGTGTCAATCGAAGATTCAAGGAGTTTCGTTATCTCTTGTTTTATTAATAGTTTATCATTAAAAAGGGCATTAATAGAGTTCATTGGAGTTATTAATTTGAAAAATTATGCTCTTACTATTATCTTACAACATGTGACTTACATACAACTACGAAATCATTATATGGAGAAGCCGATGGAAGCAAGCCACTCATTATAGACCTAGGATGATTGTAATGTGTAGGATATGTTGAGTTAACAACATTAAACAAGCACAACATAGCAGGCAACCAATGAATTAGTACATGTTTTGTTTTAAATTCTATTTTATATTGTTTCTATTTTTGGTGTTAGCATAGGGCTTTAATATTATTTCCATTTTCATATTTTGTATTTCTTTTCTTTTTTTTATTTTATTTTCTTTTATTTTTATCCCTTTTCTTTCTATTTTGTATGGATGTTAGTCTAATATATGATGAACAGTCCAAAACTAAAAGAATTGTATTACTCAGGGAACTACCAACTCAGCTTGCTCATTTATTATATGAGCTTATAATGTGTACATTGAGGTTGATGTAAAATTTTAAGCGTGGGGAAGGGGTTAATGATTTTTTAAGCTTATTATAATCTAGGATATTAAATTTTATTTCATTATTGAATATCAATTAGTATGTAAATGGATGATAGTTAAAATAAAATTGTTTTTATAAGTCATATTTTTAATAGTCATTAAGATAGTCAAATTGAATGAAATTCCAAATTATTAACCTATATATAACCAATTTTTTGTGAGTTTTTATGCTTAAAAGCAAAATTTTCAAAATTTGGAAGCTTTTTTATTTTTTATTGTTTGTTATCATGTATAGTTGAATGATTTTAGAACTTTCTTTTATTATGCGTATTAAGATCATATTTTGTTAAATTATAAGCATTGAAATGATAAAGGCACTTAGATTCAACACTTATTTTAGCATATTTCTTTGATAATTACCTTAAAATTATCTTTAGGAATAACCAAGTTTGAGCCTTAGCCTTTTTCAATGTTTATAACTCATATGATTAACCTTTATCCTATTTTGCTTTAAGCCTTTTTATTGTTTTAAACCTTGAAGGTTATTTACATCACTTGATTGTTTAAAACTTCAAAATTTGAAAGGTTCAATATTTCTTGAATTGTGATACATGATGAATGCTTGAGTATTGCAATTCAAAAATAGCAAAAAAAAGTACTAATTAATTTATAATTGAAGGACCTATATATTGTGAAAAAGTTTCTTATATGATTTTTGTTTGTAAATTTCCTTCAAAAATTTATAACACTTTTATTACCCCAATCATACCTTATCTAAACCCTATTACAACCCAATAAAGACCTTTTTTTCTCTAGTTTATACAAGTGGTGGAGATATCATAATATTGCAAGCATATGGTCAGAGTTCTACTATGCATTGATTTGAGAGTTGGATACTTTTCACCCTAAACACTTGAGTGCATTGAGTGAAATCTTGGTGACGGTGTAAAGATTTATGATTTTTATTTCAATGAGATTATTGACGTAACTATTATTAATAGTAACTTATGAAGTTAGTTTTAGAATAACTTTATTCTACTTGTATGTTAATTTGATTAATATGATATGATGACTTAGAGTATGGATGGACAGGTTGAGATTAATAAAGGATTGATGCTTATAAAGTTAATAATATAGATTATGATTTGTTTGAGGACAAGCAAAAGTTTAAGTGTATAGATGTTTGATAGATGCTTATTTGACTGTAATTATACACCTATATTTTATGTATTTTTCTTGTTATTTCATAGCTTTATTGTATTTTTGGTACTTAATTTGCTCAAATTGCATTTATAGGTTGTATTTACCTTGATGGAACAAAAGTAGACAAATTTGGATGAAATCATGGCATAAAACAAATATTTGAAGCAAATTGGAGATACTTGGTTATATATGTGACTATGTAGGTCTCTGTGAACATGTAAGGTCATAATTTTTTTTCAAGCTATACAGTCACTTACATGGCCCTATAAGTGATCATGTATGTTCCATGAACCATAATTTTTACTATAAAAGGAAGTGAGCAAAGGCAAACATGAACCACAATTTTTACTATAAAAGGAAGTGAACGAAGGCAAACATGAGAGAGCTTAATTTTACAACAAATCTAAGATGTGAAACATCCAGAGAGGTGATGATTTTGATCAAGAGATGAGAAAACACGAAGTGAACATCAAAGGGATATGATTCAAGGATACATCTAATCCAGACTTGCAAGGAGATTCAATATGTAACATCCCACTACCATAAAGTATATAACCGAAATTCCATAGACATTCAGGTATATAACCTATGATAATGGTATGTTAAAGCCAAAACAAATCCACCTTACACATGGCATCAACTAACTCAATTAAAAGTCATGAAAATTTAAATCCTTTCATTGGATTCATTCACAAAAGCTTACACTGTGTTTTTATAGACTTTGTACAATTCCTAGACAAAACTATAAAATACAAATTTCAACTCTTCTGATGTCCGTTGATAGACCTTTGAGTCATAACTAGTCCAAAATGTTCCTCAAATCCAGATAAAGAAACTAGGTCTCTTGTCTCGTACTTGAAAAGTCACTTTGCAAATTTGTATGAGTTGTGCGAACTCAATGAGTGAACCATCATAGATGAATTCACCCAGGTCATATACACAAATCACATATTTCACAAATATTCATTCAGAACATATAAATTCTAAATACCCAAATTAACATGGCATAATATATAATCACACAGTTCATATAGTCAAATAGTTCATATCGATTTATCATTTATTTTAGCTTTGCAAATCATTCAATGAATTTCAATCATATATATATATGTTATATTTATGAGACTCACGTTCGTTCTCATTGTTATAACCGAGTGTCTATCACATACTTATACAAATGTTAGCCCATAGGGCTCAGTCAGAACAAAATCATAGAGCATGGCTCTATATGTAGAATCAGAAATCACGAAACAAAGCTTTATGTGCAAGCGCTTTTGTAACATCCCATCACCGATGGGAAGGGTAAAATGGTAATTTGGAACGGGTTAAGAGTGTTTAAACTTATCTCAGCATTTTCATTCATCATATGGCCTCTATATATATATGAATGGAAATTTTTGCACATGCACATGATTGTACATGCATTCATGACATTTCCCGGTATATGTGTTCTTTTTGAAAAATGTGATTGTTGTGCTTGAAACTTGAATTTGAATAGTTTTGTATGGATTATGATAGTTAGAGTAAATGAATTGATTGAAATGGAAGTTGATAATCATGAAAGAAATAGTGAAAGTGTGAGAATTTGAAGAATTAAGAAAGTTGACTTTTTGGGGATAGAGTGTTGACTTTTTGATTTAGGCAGAATTTGAGAAATTTATCTTCATGAAACTTGTAAAATATGTTGAAAGCTTTCTGTCGCTATAGAGTTTGATATCTTTCGATATCGGGATTGAAAGTAATGATTTTCCGAAGTTATGGCTATATTACTTTGTTATTAAAAGTGTTTGAGTGGGATATTTTCTGAACATGCTTAGGTATTTTGGTGATATCTTGATCTGTAGAGATCCAATTAAGTTGATTTTTGTTTCTAAAT
>JAOTIZ010000002.1:5890263-5901718 GCA_027123425.1 Erythroxylum panamense | reverse complement strand
TCGACAGAAGGACGGACGAGAAGACCACCGGAGTCCAGATCCAGACCAGGGAGGGGCAGCGACGCGGCGGGAGAGAGGCGAACGGCAAGGATCCGGCGGCAGAGGGCGGCGGAGACGGACGGAGCGATAGCGAGAAGAGAGAAGAAGAGAGTTAGGTCGGGCCGTAGGGGGGGTAGATTTTTAGGTTAAAATTTTTTGTTTTTGCAATTAGGTCCCTAGGAAATGTGGTAATTACCGGAATCACCTAGAATTTTCCGGTTTTAATGGTACCGGCCAGTACCGACCGAAAAAGGCCGGTACCGACCGAAATTTTTTACCGGTAACTTCATACCAGTACCGGTACCGGTTTCCGGCCAGTAAGGTACGAAATTCATGTCTTTGTTTATTTCTCTATACTATAAGGTTAAATGGTGCCAAGAAGATAAGGGGAGGAAATGTTCTTTTTTATTCTTCTAGCAAGCGATTTTTAATGGAGGGGGACAAACTAATTCTGCCATCTCTCTTATTTCTTTTCATAGGGCTTTAACACTAGCAGACTTAGGGAAATGCGTGACTATCATACGGAAATTCAAATAATGAAGTAAGATCAGGGAATTCAACTATTAAAGTTATTCGTCTTAGGATTCAAGCTTTCAATTAAGGAAATAAGTCTAAGTCAAGAATTGCTCTTTGCTAATCAACTATCTTTAGAGAAGTCTCAAGCACTTAACCAATTGTTTTTGAAAAAATAAAATCAATGGCTTATCGGTACATAAATAAAAAGAAATTAAGCTTGAAAGTTCAATTAGAGGAGTTCTCCGACTCGATAACTAGACTAATTGCCTTTGGTAAATTATTTTTATTGATGAAGTAAGCATTCAACCTTTAAGTCAGCTTGCCTTTTCCCTTGTTGATCGGATCGAAGGAGAAAGAAGAAAGAAGGGAGCAAATTCTATAGATAGAAGGATTGACCAAAGGAAGTGAGTTCGACCTATAGTGAAGCTTCTACTTTCGATGGCTTTTATATACAGATTTATTAGTTAACCTAAATCCTGGCTCTATGAATAACTCTTGATTTTGGTTTAGGTCTAAGCATTAGGTTTTGTTTAATAAGTTAGGGCGAGTATAAGATAAACGAACTTAACTTCGACGTTGGGGGCAAACTATGACATATGGTGTGCCAAGATAAAGACTTTATTGTTCTTCAAAGAACTATAAGATTTGACATAGAATGACTACATAGAAAGAACAATAACTAATGCTATGTGAGATCTTTGGGAGAAAAATGCCAAAGTACTTTCTATGTAGAATGACTATATAGAAAGAACAAGAATTAATACTATGAGAGATCTTTGGGAGAAAAATGCCAGAGTACTTTTCTTCATTCAATAAGCTGCGGATTAAACTATTTCTTCTCATGTTACTACCACAATCAATTTATGAGATACATTATATGAAAGGTATCAAGTTAGTATTAAAGCAATAACTTTTAAATTTCAAACTCTATATAGAAAATTTGAGAGTTCTTTTATGAAAGATAGTGATAGTTTATCTAAGTATATTTTAAACCTCTTTGATATTGTCAATGAAGTCAGAAATTTTGGTGAAGGTTTTAGTAAAAAGAAAGTGATTGAAATTTTTTTTAAAAAATTGCCTCAGAAATACGAATATATTGCTGCTACTGTGAAAGAGTTAAAGAATTTAGATGTATTTAGAATTGCTCAATTATTGAATTTGCTTTATTTTCGTGAAAATGGAATGAAAAGAAAGTTGATAATAAAGATATTACATGAAATAATAAACATTCTTTTAATTAATTTGAATGGATGAAAGTTATTGAGAAATTAAGTCACGGGAGCAAAAGATTGAATGTTCAAGTAGATTTAAAGAGTTTGGATTCTTTCATGGTTGCTAATTCTATGCAGGGCTTGTGCATCGTTCAATTCAAGAATAGGAGCCGTGGTCTGAAGAATGAGTTCTCTAATCGCTTGTGTGAAATATGATCACAGCACGTGTTGTTACTGATGAACGTGTGTGTAAATGGGAGGCAATTGGCTAAGATTCTTTGGTCCGTGTGGAAAGCGAACTGTCAGGTCCGATTGAAGCAGGTATAGCTACTTGACAGTAATGTTTCACCTGTTCTATGTTCTTCTACTGTTGAGATAAACAGTTACAGATTAGCTCATGGGAAAAGATAGGAGCATCTTTTTTCTTTTGTAATTTACCTGGTTCGAATTATAGTGAGTACATAGAATTAATGTCGAACATCCGCACAAATTATGTTGTCTGATGTTTAAGGAAATGACAAAGTTAGCCATAGTTTTGGTTGATAATCTTAAGTGGAATAGTTGGTACAAAGAAGCACAAATCTGGTTGTTTGGAGATGCAAAGCCTCTGGCTCTGAATCATCAGCTTCGGTAGTGTAGTGCCATATGTTGACCCATTTGTCTTGTGTCCTGCCTCATAAGATAGTATATAATATAGGCCGCTTGACACTAGGAGATAAATGTTCCAATTAATACCATGAAGATTAATTTCTTCCTATTGATCAAAACCAAAATAATTGCTACTCCAAGCTGATAAAAATATCAATCATTAACTTATGCCATCAATGTCATGCAAAAGATAAGAGCGGAGATAGACATGTTTCGCCTTTTAACTTAGGGCAAAAAAGAAGAAAACCTCATTGTCATGGTGGAATATACTATGTATTCATGGCGTCGATGAGTTTCAGAAAGTTACAAATAAATAAAGCTTTTAAAATACTCATGTTTCCACTTTGGTGCCATTTGTCTTAGCAGTCAAGCTCATCTATTGCCTTATGTTTATTCTTTTCCCATTTTCTACAGTGTCGCCGCCCAATCTTGCACATGCCCAATTAATCCTCGACGAGTCTCTGACTACTAGTGGACAATCGATGCCCCACGTAAACAAAATGCTTGTCACTCTCCATTTACAGGTTTAGTCTCCACATGGACATCTGCAGACCATTGGATTCTACCTGTGACCCCGTGGCAGCTACATCACCTGGAACGTGGCACCTGATCATGCCAGATATGCAATATTTATTGGCGAAGAAAAGCAAAAGTTTTATTTTCAACTTTTGACTTGCTCTCTTTCGCCAGAGTTAGCTCAGTGAGCTTTCCCGTGTTGAATTTATATTACCTTTCGTGCACCCAAAGCATTGAACTCCAGATTCTATGGACAAAATAAATTGATTACGGAGAATTATCTTCTTATGTATATTCTTATAAACCATAGCAAGAGCATAATATGAGGAATTTCTATTTTCTATGTGTGTGTGTATAAGTATGTATATGTTTACCTAATATACAAACCTTAGAACACGCAAAAATAAAGCTGATCCTTTACAAACTTCTCAGATAATCACAATATTATTGGTTGAAGTGAAGGGTTTATCCTGAAACAGTTAGTCAAAAGTGCTAAAGCAAAGACTAATAACATTTCAAAACCTTTCACTTTCGTATCTGCTCGTCATCTTTTCAGCTTAGATAAGGGATATCCACAAAGGTTCGTGGGAAGTTTCTAGCAGTACCCCACATTTTATATTATTGCACATATGGAGTCACCTTAGACTTGTTTTTTTGCTTATTATTTTATTTTCAGTAATATCCTATGGTCGTCTCTGTCTGTCTGCTCGGCTACTCTATAAATTCATACACGGCGAAGCCATTGATAAGAAGTGTATAGTACCTCCTCTTCATCTCTTGTCACCCATCAACCTCTCTTCTCTCTTGCAGTCCTCTAATTGCCATACCACTTGAAACAAAAAGAAGTTTGGATCAATCCTTTTCACCGAATCCAAATCCTAACCCCAAGTGTTATTTGTGCAAAAGCTTTTGCATTTAGGCTATCCATACACATACGTACACAAGCACTTGTTTAAGAACTTCTGTGAAGTATCATAATATATCGTTATAAGCATATAAGTTATACAGAAATGGGAATTCAAGGAACTATGGATTACATCTCTGATTTACTAAGCAGTGTCAAGAAAAGAAGGAAAAAGAAGCAGATGCAAACAGTAGCACTCAAAGTCAGAATGGACTGCGAGGGCTGTGAACGTAAGGTCAAGAACGTCCTGTCCGGAGTTAAAGGTATTTAGTTACTTACCAATCACCTTCTCTTGCTTCTAGACAACACATCTGTACGTCCTCTACATGCGTTAAGACGTACTCTTGTGGTCTTTGTTTTTAGGGGCTAAATCAGTGGACGTGGACTGGAAGCAACAAAAGGCGACTGTAACTGGGTATGTAGAGCCAAAGAAAGTGTTGAAAGCGGCTCAGTCAACGAAGAAGAAGGTGGAGATGTGGCCTTACGTACCCTACACATTAGTTGCAACCCCTTACGTTTCGCAGGCTTATGACAAGAAAGCCCCTCCCAACCACGTCAGAGCTATTCCGGTCACCGCCACCGTCACGGAGACCACCTTGGATGATCATTACACCTCCATGTTTAGTGATGAGAACCCAGATGCTTGTTCCATTATGTAAATTATAAGCGATATAGCTTAAATAATAGGCTTATGGTTACGGGACGATGCATGCATACGCAGTCCGAGTCTGTTAATATGGTTTTGATCAATATACTGATAATAAAACTCATTTTCCTTTTGTTTTTTGTTATGTACACGATAAAAATCAGAGTTTATTTCCTTGTATTTTTTTGGGCCACAGGTAAGATTAATTACTTTTTTAATCTTTTGTTATAATTTCGATTTTTGTAAAATTAAGTTGGCTAATTGTAGATATTGTGAAGCATTTGTACCATGGTAATTCGTTCAATTCTTTTATCGTGCATCGATATGCTATTAAATGTTCTCATGTATGGCTAAATGGCTTGACAAGAGTCATCGGGAAATAGTTATAGAATGCCATGAAAAATAATATACTTTAATTAAACACAAGATTACTTATAGACTATAGTGCCACAATTTGATTTAAAAGTTAAGTACATTAATTATATATGATCCATTAAAAATTAGTAATCCATCCAATGTAGATGATAAAATTGTTGGTATCAAAGATGCTAGAATTCTATAATAATCTTAATTCAAAATGGCATAAGTGCATACCTTATCAATGGAAACTAAGGATGTTTACCAAGATATTTTCATTTTATGAGACCAAAGAAGTTATTGTGAAAATTTATCGTATTGGCCCAAATTACCTTGGCCTTAACGTGCATTAATATGTCTCTTGTAAAGGTTGGTTTAGGTTTAGTTTTATATCAAACATAACTAATCTTGATTGAAGTAACTGTCACAAAAATACCTAAACTTTGTATTTAAAACAAATAAGCATAATTGTACAAACGTTAGTAATCTTCTCTAAAGCGTACGGCAATCAAACTACTAGATACTAGCTTATTATATTGGCTAAAGATTGTAGAAACTAATTAACCGGAAATGTAACACCCCACTCCCGCATGACCCAAACCTGACATTAATGGTGATATCCGAGTCCGTGCCCTATGAAGGTGGCGTGCTATCACACTCATATCCCATCCTAAATTATCATTTTACCCTTCCCATCGGTGATGGAATGTTACAAGAAATAATGCCGATTACAAGCTTATTTGTTTTATGCAATATATCTAAAGAAATCCCATTAAGAGCAAAACGTTTTGGTGGGACATTTTACTAGTTTCTCTATGTCCAAAGTGCACAAGAGAAGCAACAAGGGCCATTCCCTAACTTGTCGCAAGATGGCAGACGCAAAGAGTTTGACGCATGTTAGTATAAGAAATCAATTAATCTTACTTTCTTAGCATTTTTCATCATTTAGCTAGCAAGTCTCTCTAACTTTCTTACTAGCTATTCAAGTTTAAACTCGACAAGTAGAGTCTTTACACTTAAGAGGAGAGGAAATAAGCCCATAGGCTATAGTCTATTGGCATCTTAACGACATTTCATTTGAAGTATAGCCAGATTGAAAAAACTTTAGAAGTATTAGCTCAAGTTTGATTACCTATTTGTAGGGTTAACTTTGTTGATTGTGTACTGAATTGGATATATTTTGTCGTTTATTTCCTTAAATGTAACGAACTTAGAGAGAAAAGAAAGAAGTTCCTTACAAGGGAAGCAAAGAATCCTGTATGCATGCCAAATTATCAGAAAAAAGATATTCTATCAGAAGAATTTGAAATACCCTCAACAACCTATCCCCAAAAACACAAAATCTGATCCTAAATTTATGGCCATCTTTTTCTTGAAATTAATTAATTAAATCATCCAATTTATCCTTAGTTTGTCTTTTTTTTTTGGTACATAAAATATTATAAAGTTCCATAAAAAATTATATTTGAGTGAAAAGTATGTTAAACCATATTAATGTTTAGTCAGTTTTAATTAACCACAACAATGAGAATGCGTATCGAGGTAGCAGTAGGTCACCAGCCACAAAAACTTTACAAAAGAGAGCTACGAGTCAACATCGCACATGAATTTCAGCTTTCGAACAACAAGAACTGGCTGCATTAGGTGCTTTAAGATTGCGGATGATCCCAGTTTCTGTAACATCTTCATTCCTAATTCGCACGTTCTGTTTTCAGTAACTTTCAACACTTGAATTTTATTGAACAGCTAGCTTCAAGAAGAGCAAGTATGGAAGAAGTGGTCCATGCAAGGCTTTTCTTAACACGTTACAAGGTTGAAAACGACCAACACTCTAATATCTGAACTACTTTAAGAATATGATTCTCTTCGTGGGAGTCTTCACGTACAAGAAATCATTATCTATGACCGACACTTTTGAGAACAAACCTTAGTTTATCAAATTAATGCAAGACGCCTCCTTCATGTATCCACTAAATTTCACCCAACTGAATATGCTAATCAGACTACGATCTTAAGCACTCCAGGCTTGTTATATCTTTAACCTTAATAAAGTTGCGATTAAACAAAATGAATTATTACTAATAGATAACGTATTGTGGTCGTTGGAGAATAACACGACGGCTATAAAAGGTTTGTAGCCTGATTCTTAATTTCCTATCTTTTCTTTTTCTTTCAAGTACTAGAAAGTTTGTAGCAAAGGATAGTATGAAATGGGTAGGCGACGAAATGGAAATCATATCATGGGCTTTGGTTTTATAGATCAATTTCAGGCCACGTGACAGGCACAGAAGTTAATTTACTTTAGGCAATATAAAGTTGGGATAATAATTTTACTCATTTTATCAATATATTTATTATTTAAATTATTTTTAAGAGTAATACTTCGAATTTTCTAAAAGAAACTTTTTGTTAAGTTTTGATTCAAAATTTTTAAGATATGTTATTTTATAGTTGACATATGAAAGAGTTTTAATAATTATTTTGACCTTTTAATAATATTTTTTATTAAAGTAATTCAATAAAAATTATTTTTTAAAATGTATAAAATGTTGTTTAATAATTAAAAATGTTTTAAAATAAAATTATAAAGGTCGTTAAGTTACATCACACCCAATAGAACAAGGTTAGGGCGACTTGATATAAAAGTTGATTGAGGGAGGGAAAATGAAGTTAACCTATGCTATTTGTTTCAAAGTTATAAATCAACGTTTAACTTGATTGTACGAAAGTACTTCTTCGTTTATCGACTTTGATTCTTAACAAATAAAAGAATTGGAGTATCAAACATTAGGATTATACCTGACCGTCCAATTTTAAAGGATACTATTATCAATTAACTTACCCTGTATATTTTGTAGTTATTTGTTAATTGTCATCTTCAAATTTTAAGTTATAGATAAACAAATTAGCTTTAAAATTCAATTAATTAAAAATTTATATAATTTTAATGTTTTAACTATGAGTGATAAATTAAAACTTAAATAACTCAACTTTCATTAATTTTATAAAATTAATATAATTTTCATATTAAATTTTCAAAAAATAAAATTATAATCACAATTTAACTCATTTTGAATTATGAAAACTAAACAAATATAAGAGTCGATCTAACCCTTGCAATTTTGTGGTTCAAAATATAAATACTGTAATCACGATTAATCATTGAAAAAATAAGTTGTTTATAATTAAAATATTTTACTTTTAGTGTAATTATAATTTTTTAAAATAAGAATGCAAATTAATTAAGGATTTTGTTGGAATTTGGTCAATAAATAATAATATTAAATTGATCAAAATTAACATGCCTTACCCAACGAAAATAAGAATCCACGTAATAGAAACATGTATAAATAATAAATTTAGAATAATATATCTTAAAGTATTGGAAATTTGTTGAAAGTCATAGTTTCTGAATAGATTGCTGCAAGGTAAGAATCAACATAATAAAAAATGTGTAAGATTTTTTGAATCCTATTCACTAATTTCCTTCATATGCCACCTAATAACTACCTAAGTTGAAGATAGGAAAACAAGAAATTAAAAATATATCAATAGATTAAAATATATTGTGTCATGGGTCACAAACCTAATAGGTAGGTTTGGGCAAAATTGGTGTACAGGCCTAAGGCTTTTATAGTATGGTTATAACAATATAATTTGTATCACATAAATAGCCAAATGTCATATGCTTGATATGTTAATTGCCATAAGATTATGTTAGTCCATATTATTAATTCAACATTTTCTCACTTAGAATGCATCACCAAATCATCATGCTTTTACAACATGTATGATAATACTATTGAATGTAGTTGTTTTAATCCTTAATTCCCTTGAATTGTGTGCAATTGTTTATTCAATCCAAAGAATCTGCTTGTCTTTTGTATCCAAATGTTATTTTTGTAGATTTAGAGCAAAAAGAAATCAACAAGCCATAAAATAAGGTGCATATAGAGTAATGGATGTAAACTAACAATATCATCCTCAGCAATTAGGGTCTATGCGTGAGCACGTTTAGCAGCGATTATAGCTTCCAAATTTCAAATGTACAATCATACGTTTTAGCATCTTTTCTAATCTTATCTTGACTAATTTTAGAGAGCAATTTGGGAGCTACGATTTCTTGGGCCAAATAATTGCAATAAAAAGATGTCAATTACAGTAAAAACTTGGGAAAACTTAAGTATATAAGGACCTAAGTATAAGAGGAGAAGCGACTTCTACTTCTTTCTTTATATTTTCTAAGATCTTCATTAAATTCTTGTTCTTTTTTTTTTCTACAATAGACATTGACTAAAATTATGGCCTTTAGTTCTTAAGCCTCTTTATCTTGGTTGGAACTAAATCCTTCAGAACTTCTCAAATTATGAGATAACTAAGTTTTAATGCAATGTATTTTATCTATTTATGTACTATATATATATGATATGGTTGTTTTGATTGATTTCTAATGCACATAATTATTTTATTTATAGAAATAATTAACTACTAGATGAAATATTGAATACATAAATGTTTAATTCCTTTGATATTTATAGCAACTACGGGTTTTTAGTTTGTTGTATCAGAAACTATTAGCGTTTAGACAGAACATTTAACTAGATTAAATGTTACCGTGGATGTTGTATTGTCTAGCTTCATTGGTCTTTCTTTTTTTAAAAGGCTATTATTTAAATAAACTTTAAATTGTATCTAAAGTTGTTAAATAATAATGGCTAATTGGATTACGTACTTATGATTAGCTAATCATAAGGAAAGATAGATATTGAGTACCGTAACAAATATATGATTAATAAAATATTTTTCTTTCTTATTGATAACCAATCATAGTTCCAATGGTAGACGCAATCGTAAACCGAAATTAGTTTTACTAATAGTTCACCTTTATTATTTGCTGAATTTGATTTATAATTTTTATTATAAAATTTCTTGTTATCATTATTCCTCTATTTCGTTAATTAGTTTGTCATTTAAAAAATCATAATTCCTTATAGAAATGGTATCTACTTTCCTATACAACATTTGTTTTTATTGCAGGAATTTAAGATTTAGTTTGAGTGCATATTAAATTATCACCTAAATATCTCTAAACTTATATAACCAACATATTGATAGCATGTATAGGTCTTACATAAGTAGGTGTTCCTCATCCAAAAGCATGACAATATCATCAATATAGATTCAGCAAAATGAATATCATTAATTTATCATTCATTAGAATGTAGAGTTACAAATTTTATGAACAGTGATAAAATATGCATAATATGTATATATTACACAAAATCTAAATAATCCTCACAAAATATACTTAAAATAGAAACTCTTACTAAAAAAAACTAGCCTCCTAATGGTCTCATACAGGAGATATATTATTGAAACATGCAGATATGTAAGCCTTTAATTAGTAAGTTTGTTAGAATGTTACCCTGTTGGCAAGTGCTCAATAATAATTACAAACTATACAACTTTTTATTTGATAAAGTAAAAATTGATGTCAATTGCTTGGAATAAGAAGTGCTCAGAGTGTTAACGAGAGAAAGATATAACTACAAAATTGTCATAATATAATTTCATCATCCTTGAAATGGACTCCATAACTCCTAATACTGAAATGAACTCAAGTGGTCATATTGTATGCAAGTAGCCTTATAACACCCTATATACTATGCTTCTGTGGTCAAAGAAGTTATAAGCATTTGTTTGACACTTTTTCACGAAACATATCCTCATATAGTCATAAAGATGCACCAATAAGTGAATTTAGCATGTTAATCAAAATCATTGAAACCAACCATTTTAATAGTGTTAGTATGCCAACATATTAAGATAAGATCCTTGGTACCTTAAAGATACCTCAAAACTTTTGTAGCCACTTTCAAGTGGCTTTATGTAGGATCAATCAAATATCTACCAGGCATACAAACCTCAAAGGCTCAAGAAATGTGCATAATTGAGACTATACCAAGTTATCAACAATAAAAATATAAGGGATTGATTTCATTTGATCTCTTGTAATATCATTACAAGGATATTAACCTTCACAATTGAAGTATTTACAAAAGACCAAAATTGTATATTAAACCTCTTTAAGTTATGATTAATTTAGGTGTTTTGAGATAATATAAGAAAACCTATGGTACAATAATAAATAATTTGTATGCCAAAACATACAATGCTTCACCAAGATCCTTCATATCAAAATGGTTAAACAGTAATTATTTTATCATAATCTATTAGTGTCATTAGTAGCAAGCAAGATATCATTAACACATTATACCAAAAATACATTCTTGCTCTTATTGACCTTCATATATATAGCGCCCCCTCACCGTAGGGTACATATCGGGACGCCAGAAGGTCGCTCCGATACGTATCCCACGATAAAGGTGCACTACTAGAAAATTTCGCTAATAATTCATATGGCATCACAATAAATTAAACCACAATATAACAGAAATCAGTATATTTATAATCCAAAATAATAATCTGGTACAATCATCCAATGTCAGAATAGACAAGTCTATCAGTCCCCTAAACAAATCCAAAAAGGAAACTGATACAAGCATCTATCCTAAGTCATCCGCAAAAGTCCAACCCAGCTGACCGACCTGTGTGCCA
>JAOTIZ010000002.1:5859108-5890163 GCA_027123425.1 Erythroxylum panamense | reverse complement strand
TTGAGAATCTTATCTTTCATGCACATTTCACATTGTACATTTCATGCATAAGTCATCTTGTGCATTCATATTCATTTTTAAACTATTACATCCAATACAAACTCATTCATCATCAAATCATCAACATGCATTATTCTCTTTTATACATAACTCATGATTTATGTCATCTAATCACAACTAACACAAGCATCTATGGCAATCATTTATACTCACTCAAAAGTAACAAACAACAATCATTAATGTCATTACCAACTTGCATTAATTGCTCATAATATAAAGATAAATATAGAACCCACCTTGAATCCTTGCTTAATCTTGCCTAAGGAGGTTCCCCTTCTTGTTCTTCCCTCCTTCTTCCTTGCCCTTCTTCAATCATAACAATAAAGTAACCTCATATTACTTAGGGTTTCAAAATTGATAAACTTAATAAACCTAAATCATGAAACTAACCCTAGAATCACTATACCCATTCCATTCTTAGTCTTTCTAACCAATAACCCAAGGAAAAACTTAAACTAAAAATCACATCTTACCTTAAATCCTTAACCAAACTAGGGTTTTCTTGTATCAAGAGGTAGCTTAGCTCTTCCTCTATGCTTTTCCTTGATCTTTCTTCAAAAACCCACTTGAATCTCTTGGAAATCACCCTAGGAAGCTTTCTCTTCTTCTTTTTCTTCTTCTTCTTCTTCTTCTTCTTCAAACCACCGAAACTCTCCCTCTCTCCCTTGCAATTTCGGTATTCTCCTTCCTTTCTTCTAATTTCCTACTTCTTTCCTCTCCTTTTTATACTCCTCACTTAAGTCACTTAAGCCCAAGGCCCACATCCACTCCTTCCTTCTTTATTTCTTCCTATACTCTCTTTAAGGCCCACATTCCAATTCTTTTAACTTAAACCCAACTTATTTTTGTTTTCTTTCCTTACTTAAGCCCACTTCATTCCTTCTTTCTTTTCTTATTTCCTTTTAGGCCCATTTCTCCATTAATACTCTTAACCTAACACATTAATTACCTCAAATTCATTTAAATCAACTAACACATTTAATACATGCTATCTAACTCATTTAATCACATTCATTTATTACCTAACTTATTTAATTCATTAACTCGTCTACCCAACATTTTTAATGCTAACTCATACTAATTAATTTCAACTTAATTAATACTAATCTAACTTACTCCATTAAGCTAATTATGCTTAATTTAAAATAAAAAAAATTTTGGACCTAACATGTCTCCAATTCATAACATCCATATAAAAATTAGATTAAGGACTAGAGACGACTTCATTGTAGGTTGTTGGATTTGAGGTGTCACCAATGTCATACTTATGCTCTTGTAAGTATACAATAGATATTGTAAGCATACAAACCTTTATAATATTTTTAAATGCACATGTTTTATGACTACATATAGAACTTCTTATGTTGATTAATCAATAGGTTCATCTTGAATGGCTTCTGGTCACTAGTCAACCATAGGGCTAACTATTGGCAAAAGCAATAGGCATGTGAAAAATCATCAGGTGTTCTCTAAACACAATTTTTCTAAGCCTTTAGCTTGTATCATTGTCATCCTTAAAATAAGTAAGCTTATCTAATTCAATAACTTCATGTATTGCTTATTGATGGCTCTAAGAAATTTTTTCGAATTCTCAGGTTTTGGATTGTTATCACTAACGAAGTCCTCCATATGATACCTTCCGATCATCAAGCAATATAGACTCAAGTACTTTTAGTCTATCATAAAGCTTATTATCATAAGTAGAATTCTCCGTAAAGGGTTTAGTAAAAGAATCGTCTCTTAAGTCCATGTTCCATTTCATGAACGTTAAGTTTGTATAAGAGATTCATTGTTAGACCTGTTAAGCTTCAAAATTATAGAGAATTGAGGATTTATCAAATTTGAAAAAGAGAATCATAAGAGTAACATTAATATGCATGTAATGCAAGATCATACTATGTGCTTCTTCTTCAACTTCCTTAAATGATCCACACGAATGATAATTGAATGTTAGAATTAATTTAGCAAAAAAAAGGACTCGTACATAGGTAAGAGCAATATATTAAATATCACAACTAGAAGCATTTATCAACTATTTATAAGATAGTAAAATTATCTTGGTTACAATTTTTAATGGACTCTCTTGATAAATTTAAGCATCCTACCAAATAATTAACTTATGCATAAGATAATTTCATTGTCTTTTTGGATCTTAATAGAAAATAAATTAATATAAGGAAAAAATAATATTGAGAAGAAGTATTTGAATGCTATTAGTATATAATATTCAACTATATTCAAAATATGATAGCAAAATTATCATAACCAAAATGTTACATTAAACAAATGATAGCAAATAGAAAAATCCATGTAAAGTTAACATGTAAATAGATAAAATATTCAATCTAAAGACCAAGAACTATAAATGAAATATGTTATAATACCCCTATCCAAAATAATAAAAATGGTTGTTTTATAAATAAACTAAAATGGAATAATTGTAAACAACCAGAGATGAAAAAATTATAAATAACTAGAGATTGTAAATAAGTTGATATGATAAAATTGTAAATAACTAGAAATGACATAAATATAAATACATCATGTTCAACCTCAAGATGGATCATACGAAGTATGGACTATCTATGAACCAAGCCAACAATATCTAATCATCAAAAAGTTATTTTTAAATAATTTTTAAGAAAATTTTCTCCTTTTCTAAAAACTAAATGATCCATAAGATCAATTTAAACAAAAAATTTCCTAAAAAGATATTGATAAACAAGAGATTTCAGTCAAGGATGGAGCTTTGATAAGATCTAAATTTTTAACACTTTTTGTTTGAAAATTTTCCCCAAAATAGATATAAATGCTTATATGAATGATTCATGACATATATTTGCCTCTCAAAAATAGTATACCTATCTTTACAAAAATTTATCAAAAATTAGGTGTAAAAATACAAAAATTAAAAAAGAAAATAGAGATATAAAACATCTTCAAAACGTATGGATTTGGCTTTGATAACAATTTTTGAAATTTGGGCAACAAATAATAACATTAAATTGATCAAGATCAATGTATATCATCCAACCAAAGTAAGATTATGTAACTTTAAAGCATTTGTAAAGAATAAAAATAAGAGAATATCTCTTAAAGGTATTGAAAATTAATTAGAAGTCATGATTCCTAAGGTTGAAATAGAGTAGATTGGGCCAAAACTAAGGCTTCCTGCTCCTAATATAAGCTTAGTTTGATGTTCGATCAAGCCTAGCTAATGTTGATCAAGTTTGAGTTTAAGCCTAATAAGGTTTCAAGTAGTCCAAGGCTTGAATCATATAGTTCCTAACTCGACTCAACCTCTCCCAACAAAGATCCAAATTGTTCACACTTATCATGGACCCCTTTAAGTCCTCTTCATCACCAAATCTACTAGATATGAGACATAGAAAGCATGAAAAATAGAGGACAATAAAAGCACAGAGGGAGCAAAAGCATAAGAGCTAAATGGCATGAAGAATGAAAAAAAGGAGAGATGGATGATCATGAAATTGAAAAATAGAGTGATAAGTGCTTAATGAACTATTATTCTATTTTTTTTAGCTTTAAACATTTTTGGATAGTTAAACTATTATTCTATTTTTGGATAGTTAAACTATTATTCTATTTTTTAACTTTAATCTTTTTTGCGAACTCTAATTGAAGATATTCAAGATGCTACTGAAATCTTAAAAAGATTGTTATAACTTTATATTCCAATTTTTTCCATAATCATAAAGTATTGAGGTCGAAAATTTCTTGAACCTACTTCTGTCATAAGTTTCCATATTAAGCGGTTCAATGAATATGAATATACTTTATTTTGTAAGATTTTATTGCCCTTAAGTATGAAACATGCAATTGAATAATCACTTTCTTACCTTATTTAATGGTCTTATTTTATTATATATACTTTCCTAATTTATTGGATTTTGATGGGATTATTTTAGGACTTTTATTTTTCTTAAGTTCTTAGAAAATCCAAGTTAATAAATATAGTTGTTTGATACTTAATTCCCTAGTATTGAGTGCAGTTTTTAATTCAATCTAAAGAATGTGCTTATCTTTTGTATCTAAATGTTATTTGGTAGGTTTAGAGAAAAAATAAATCAAAAGGCCATAAATTAAGGTGCATATAGAGTAATGGACAACAATTGACAGTAGTATTCTTGACAACTAGGGCCTAGGCACGAGAACGTTTAGCGGTGACTACAACTTCCAAATTTCAAATGTATAATCAAGCATTTTAGGAGTTTTTAAATCTTATCTTGACAAAGTTCGAAGGGCAATCTAAGAGTTATGATTTTTTAGGCCAAAGAATTACAACAAAAAGATATCAACTACAAGAAAAACATGGGGCAAATTAAGTATATAAGGACCTAGTACAAGGGGAGAAGGATGTCTACTTCTTTCTTTATATATTCTAGCATCTCCATTAAATTCTTGTTTTTATTTTTATTCAATAGACATTGATAACAACTATGGCCTTTAGTGGCTAAGTCTCTTTATCTTGGTTAAGGGGAACTAAAGCCTTTATAACTTCACATATTATGAGATAATTAAGTTTTAATGTAATGTATTTAGTCTATTTATGCACTGTATTTCTATGATATGATTATTTTGATTGATTTCTAATTCACACATTTAGTTTATTAATCGAAATAATTAATTGTTATATTAAATATTGAATACATAAATGTTTAATTCCTTTAATATTTATAACGACTATGGGTTTGTAGTTTATTGCATCAAAAATTATTAGCTTTTAAGAAAAGCATTTGACTCTATTAAATGTAGCTATGGATGTTTCATTGTCTTATTTCATCAAACGTTCTTTTTTCAAAGTTATTATTTAACAAAACATTAAATCGTGTCTAAAGTTGTTGAATAATAAGGGCCAATTGGATTACATAAGTATGATTAACTAATCATAAGGAAAGATAGGTATTAAGTACTTGAATAAATATATGATTGATAAAATATTTTTCTTTCTTATTGACAATCAATCATAGTTCCAATGGTCGAAGTGACAGTAGACTAAGGTTAGTTTTACTGATAATTCACCTTTATTATTTGCTAAATTTGATTTGATAATATTTATCACAAAATTTCTTGTTATCACTATCCCTCTATTTCGTTAATTAGTTTGAAATTTAACAAATTAGAATTCCTTATAGAAATGGCCCCTACTTTCCTATACTACTTTTTTTTAGGAATTTAGGATTTAATTTGAGTGCAGATGAAATCATCACTAATGTATCTCCAAACTTACATAACCAACATATCGATAGTATGTGTGGGTCTTACATAATTAGGTGTTGCTTATTCAAAAGCATAACAACAACATCAATATAGATTCATCAAAATGAATATCATTAATTTACCATTCATTAGAATGTAAAGATAAAAATTTCGTAAACAGTGATAAAATATGCATAATATGTATATATTACACAAAACATAAATAATCCTAAAAATTATACATAAAATAGAAACTTTGACTAAAAAAAACTAAGCTCTTAATGGTCCCATACAGGATATATATTCTTGAAACACATAGATAGGTAAGCTTTTAGTTAGGGGGGTTTGTTAAAATGTTACCCGCTAGTATGTGCTCAATAGTAATTAAAAACTCTACAACTTTTTATTTAATAAAGTATAAATTGATTCGATGTGCTTGGAGTAAGAAGTGCTCTGAATGCTAATGAGAGAAAGATAAAACTATAAAATTGTCACGATATAATTTCAAAAACCTTAAAATGGATTCCCCAACTCCTAATATTAAAATGAAGTTAAGTAGTCATATTACATGAAAAATAGCCTCATAGCACCCCATACACTATGCCTCTATGGTTGAAGAAGCTATAAGCATTTGCTTGACACTTTTCCACAAAATAGATCCTCATAGCATCATAAAGATGCACCAATAAGTGAATTTCTTATCATTCACACAACCTGTTTAATCAAAATCACTGAAACCAACCACTTCAAAAGTGTTAGTATACTAATCTGTTAAGATAAGATCCTTCGTACCTTGAAGATACTTTAATAGCCACTTTCAAGTGGCTTTGTCTAGAATCAGTCAAGTATCTACCAAGCATATAAACCATAAAAGCAATATCATAAGTGACTGATTTCATTATGAGGATATTGGGCCTTAGAAAATTTGTTACCCTTCACAATTGAATTATTTACAAAAACCCAAAATTGTGTATTAAACCTCTCCAAGATATGATCATTTTAGGTGTTTTGGGATAAGATGAGAACACCTTTAACCATATCATAAATAATTTGTATGCCTAAAATATACGATGCTTCACCAAGATCCTTTATGTCAAACTGGTCAAACAATAATTATTTTATCATAATCAATATATTAGTATCACTAGTAGTGAGAAAGATATCATTAACACATTAAACAAAAAATACATAGTTGCTATTATTGAACTTCATATATATAAATTAATCAACAATATATTCCTTAAAGTTGTTACCAATGACAATTTCTTCAAACTTGAGATACCCTAACTTAAAGTATATTTCAACTTATAAATTAACTTTTGGGACTTGCTAACTATGTTTTCTTTCCTGAATATCGCAAAACTAGTAGGTTAAACCATATATAGATGTTTATTTAAATCTATGTTTAACTCGAGCAACCTCTCCTTCCTTTCCATTTTGTTAGTGAAAGGCATAACCCAACCTCAAATATCATAACCAATAATAACAACAACTTTATTAAAACTTTGATAGTCAAGATATTTGTATTTATATGACTCATTATTATGCTCAACGAAAGAAATAGGAGAGTTGTGCTTACTGCTCTTAGAAACTTTATTATCTAGTGGTTTTCTGTCATTTAGATAATACAAAACTCCAACCACCTTTCCCAAAACTATCATTTCATCTTTCACCTAGTCCTGAAAGATGCAACAAAGGGAGAGGAAAGTAACTTTGAGCTTATGATCTTTACATAATTTGACTAAGAGCAAATTAAACTTGAACTTAGGCACCAACACCACTCCTTTAAGTTTCAATATTGAACTGAGAATATCTCCTATTTGATTAACCATAATACGATTCCCATCAGTTAAACCAACTACAATAGGAACCTTCAAATTATTCAAATTAGTAAAAACGGACTCATCTAGTGACATATGGTCCGTCGCTCCAGTATCGATCACCTAAGTATTTGTTGTAACATAACTGGAACTACACAGATACTATGAGAAGTTGTGAAATGATTTATGAGTTGTCATTTACCCTTCAACGGCTTCTTCAGCTCTTACTACACAGAATTGGTTATCATGTATCCTAGCTCTTTATAATTGGCTCTTATTTCCTCATCACTATTAATAAGAATTTCTAAATTACATTTCTCCAATTCTGTTTAAACAATAATGTTAGATTGTCCTCTCCCCATAGATTGCTATTTGTTCCTGTTGCATGGCCACCATTCTGGATAGCCTATTAGCTTGAAGCAACCCTTTTTAGAATGTCCTTCAAGATCACAGTGATCACATTTGGACTTCTTATATCGATCTTTTCTTTGATTTCTCCTTTTTTGTGTTTGTTTAACCACCAACGTTGATCCATCGATCATTTCAAGTCTACAAACCTTTGAAATTCTCTAAGTTTTGATCTTGAAAATTATAGAGAAAATTATAGAGAAAACTTTATTCACCGATGGTAAAGGATCCATCAGAAGTATCTTATCTTGAGTTTGCTTATAGCTTTCATTCAATCTGAGCAAAAATTGCATCAATTGATCTTTGTTACATATCTCAGCAACAACCTTGATTGCACCACATCTCTAAGGGCCACAAATGCAAGTTAGCATTGGTTCAATACTGTTTAACCCGTCCCACAACTTTTTGAGCTTCTTGTAATACATTTTCACGGTATTGTTTCCTTATGTAACCAATGAAAATTTTCTCTAAATTTGAAAGATAAGAGGTGCATTACTATCTCCAGATCGTTCTTCTATCTCCTTCCATAGAACCTTTGATAAGGCATTATATAGAAAAGCATTCTAGAGTTTGTTGCATAAGGAATTTAAGATCTAAAAAGTCACAATCAAGTCATTTTGCTTCCATTGATCATGGCTAGATGCTCCTTTCTGTATTGTTGGCATAGTTCCATCAATAAAACCAATTTTGTTTCTAACTCCTAAAGTGATCTGCATCACCTATCTCCATGACCTATAGTTATTACCATTGAACTGTATAGTAACGAGGCTTACTCTAGGGGGTGTAGTGATGTTTCCTCCTTCGGTTTGGATTTCCGCCATTAGGATCAAATTTCATTTGAGCTAATCTTGCTCTGATATCATATAGAAGCCCTAAGTTTAGGGTTTGGCTTAATAGAAAACAAGAATGAAAGATGAAAAGAAAACATTTGGGAGAGAAAAATAAACGCTCTCTTTCGGTATTCTTTTTTTTTTTGCCGTTTATGAGATAGTTATATAGGAGAATGTACAGAATAAGAAAAAAATGGTGTACAATTATTCACGTGGCCTTAATTAACCTATAACTTCCCTAACAACTTAACAACTTTTCCTGCTAATAAATCCTGCACATACATTTAACTTTTATTCTATAAACCAAATTATTTCATGTGTAAGCTAAATCATAATTTGAATTTTTGGTTAAGCACAAGGCATTTTAATCTCCTTCACCAATAAATCATTTCTCTCATTTACTTTAATCTTCTCTAATCTGTACATGGTAAGTGCCTCCATTTTTTGTTGACTTCTGCGTGATGATTTTGTCAATGCTATATATTTGAGTTGTGTAACAAACAAAAACGATAAGCAATGACATTTCATGTGAAAAACTCAATTTTAGTTTCAACTTTATATGGTTATTAGTTGGTGTACCGGTAGCATACCATATTAACATAAGTATGATAATCCTAAAAGGAAAGAAATTTATTCATGGAATTTTCAATTTTTATTTGAAAAGTACATGGTGGTTCGTGTAATGCTAATATAAATTAATGCAAAAATTCAAAAATAAAGAAAGTAAAATTACATATGAGAAACTAAACTTTTATGTAGAGTTTGCGTTAATGGTCATTAGTAACGAACCTAACAAATAAAAGTACCCCACCTTCTTACTATATTGTATAATTATATACCAAAGTATCATTAAAATAAGGGTACAACGTACTTGGTTTCACGATTAGTTGCATTAGGCATGATATGCTTTTCTTTTTTAAGTCAGTTTTCTGTTCGAGCAGTGAAGTAGAGTGGCAGTTGGTGCACTTCATAAGAGAGGGAAAAGGAAGCTGCAGACCGTGGTCGCGTTCTAGAGTGAAATTTCACTCCAAAATTTTCAAAAGACGTGTGTGAATGGAGAAAGCAATAAACACTTAACACTAATTACATACTTACAAAAAACCATCTTGAATGTACTATCAATATCTCTACAAACTATCATGTGCTTTTGACTATAACACAGTATTTTATTAGGTTTTGCTTCACATATATAACGTGGTCAAAGTTGTTAACCTTGTCACTATGCTCATCGTCGTTATACCATTCTTGTCCTGTCGTCCTTATTATAATAACAGTCCATCTCATTTCTGTTCATGGTGAAAAAACAACAAAGAAGAAATGTTAATATTTTGGACATCATTAGTTTTAGTGAAATGTGAAGGTTGTATATTTGTATATAGTGATTAATTGGTCAAAAGGAGTTTTCAATTTCCACCAATTTTTTAGCATAAAAATGATATAAAATAAGTTCTTATCTTTCTTTGTCAACGCGTGAAATTAAACGATTTATTTTTTAAAAATTTTCACTAACTATGCCCCTTTTTGTTAGTGAGTCACATTACGAGCTATACTTATAAATCATGTCCTAATTAACTGAAAACAAAATTGAGTAGATATGCTTAAACATCCAAGAGAGTCACCCTGAAATGAGCTACATTTGGACCGTTACAAATGGAGCTCTATTTCTAGTTTGTTGTACTTATTAATGACTACAGATTCTCTTCACATAAACACCCTGCGTCCCGTTGACAAAGATAGGATTCTTCTTCACTTACCATGAGTTAGGTAAAAGAAACCATGGTTGCCTTAAAAAGTTGTTCCTGGTTTCACAAAAACTGAACTCGTGTCTTAAATTCCCAACACACCATACATGAACATGCCCTCGGGAACACAAGTGCAACAGTAGTTTTAAGGATAAGGACGCACGCATGATATCATAGTATTCACTGAAAGACAGACGTGCAGGTTTAAGGTTCAGCCAATCACGTATTAGAGTATATGTGTGAGGGCCACACTAAACAAGCTGACTTTGAAATTAAGAGGTCTTAATCCTTTTTAACAGCTTTGACATTGACCCCCAGTCTTTAGACGTTGACAATTAATGGCTACGTGTCAGGTTTGACCCTACTAAATGGCTGTCATGCAAGGCCACACCGGCATTTGCCTCTTAGTGAAAATGGATACGCTCATTTAATATTTTTAAACTGATGGCATCAAATGAATTTTAATTTCTGATTAATATTCAAATCAATATTTTTAATTTTTAACTAGTACTATTTTTAATAGAAAAAAAAAATGATATCTTTCAACTATTTTACGATTAATTTAGTTGTTTATTTGTGTTAAGCATTGAATTAAACACCTCTCCAAATAAAAATGGCGCTAGATGTAACAAAATTTTCAAGTGAGAAAACATAAATGAACAAAAAATTAACTTTCTTGTAAGGCTAAAAGTTGAGTTTATTAGAAACGACAGCATAAATGAACAAAATTAACTTTCTTGTAAGACTAAAAGTTGACTTTATTTATTCAAAATTAAATAATTAACTATAAACTCATTTGCACATAATTGATTTAGATTATGTTAAAGAATAATGGGAATTTAAATTTTTAACAAACTTAATGAATTACTATTTATAATTTCGTTAACTTTCGAGCGCATTCTTACTTTCGCGCGCGTATATAAAATTGAACAGTTTTCTATTACTAGAAGAATCTTTAATCATTATTAAGAATTATTAAGAGTAAATGAAAAGCACAACTATTACTCAGCTCTGTTCAAGTTTGGATAGCAACAAGTGAAAAAAGAAGTTCAAATTGACATTTTATTTGTGAAATTCTAACAACCTTGCAATTTGTGACACATAATTGTTTCCTGCTTATAAATAGAGGTCCAAGGTATGTCTCACAGAACCTGCATTGCTTTCAATTCCCATCTTTCACCGTCTCACATAGATAGAATCACCACAATCCTCTTCCATCTTTTTCAGAGAGTACTATCCTTTAGCTCCGACTAATAGCTAGATAGTCCCCTCCTATTCAGATCGGTCTTGTTGTATCCCTCTAGTACATCAAGGTTAAAGGTCCTAAAGAAGATATATGTGTATCAGTTTTTTTTCCTCTTGTTTAATTGTTCACTTCCTAGTGTGTGATTTGTAGTTATCTGACCATTTTCTTTCTTGTTGATACTCTTCTCTTGTAGATTCTCGGCTTTCTTTACTTGCATTGTTTGGAGATTGAGTAGAAAATTAAACAAATCTTGTTTTATCCTTACTTTTTTAAAGAAAAAAATCTCAAGCTCTAGGCTTTTTTTCTATCTTGAGTGTGGTTCGACTCTTATCAATGAGTTCTTCACTGATTCACAGTGCTTTATTTTTCTCCATGTATTTTAGCTCAAGCTTTTCTCAGTTTTCATGCACAAAACAAATATGTATGCATGCACAAGTTATATAGCCACGTTTTGTGGGCAGGTAAACCACATAGCACACAGTTCAAGGAATCATCTCAAGCGAAGCAAAGTAAGTGGCGTAAAAAATAGATGACTTTGACTTGTACATTTTTTTTGGGGTTATGGCTTCAAGTGAAGTGGTGAAATTCCATGAAGGACTTGCTTTCCTTTTCAAATTTCTGACAATAGCTAGATTGGCCCCGTTAGTGTCGAGATCCTTCCCTTTTCGTCAAGGCTACTGGATAGAGTTTATTGCATGAGTGATTTTCTACTCTAATATGGTTTTCTCTACAAGGAAAGTCTGTTCAAGATAAGGAACTTGTCACTTTAACCCATTTGGGTTCGAGTCGATTAATTACCAACCTTAAGAGCAAACAGACTAAAGTTTGCTCGAGAAAAGAAAAAGAAATTTAAGCCCAATATCAGATCTAGCAATTCTTATATATGTCTTCCCTTTTCTCTTTAAAATTGTTCAGGTTATCCTTGATTTGAGCAAATCTACAGGAAAATCCAAGTAACATTTTTTTTTTGAAATTAGAAGTAACATAAATTTTATTTACTTATTCCAACTTATTTTTGTTGGTTACACTCCTCTTCTCCAAAAGTTAGTGTTTCTTTTTGTTATTCTGTTTAGAACTAAGAGACTTTATTAAGTATAGTAGATAACATAGAGAGAAACTCTGTGTGTTTGTCGTTTATTTCATTAGTACAAAAATAATATTTTGTTTAGTTTGGTCTCCGAATCTCTTCCATTTCCAATATGGATATGAGGGAGTTATAACTTAGTTGACTTATATAGTGTGTAACATTCATTCCACTTCTACGAAACCCTGGTTGCTCGCTGTTTATGTGTGCTCCAAGCTCTTTTGGTTGCGGAAAATCAATAGATGATATTAATTGCTAAAAACTTGGAAAGTTTTTCAATGTTTTTCTGCAAGTACTTTGGTTTTTTCGTCTGCGTGTTCTTACCTATTTTTGTAGTTTTCAGACGACATTGTGTGACAACCGTAACTTATTCTTTGTAACATCATAAAGTTATAATAATTGTGCTTTATTGTGCTTAGGTTCCAATGGATCCTAATTCATATACAAACAACCCCGAAGACTTTCAATTTGATTATGACTATCCAATTGACGTAAGTCAATTGATGGGAGATAGGGATGATCCTCTCAATGAAAACTTTCCATCTAATCAAACAGTTGGACATATCTCAAATGTACGTGACAATTTTTTTTAGAATAATATTTTATTTATTTCTGATTTCTCATTCTTTAACATTTTTATCTCAGATACGATGATTAAGTTCTTGGTCTATATATATAGAAGTTTAGTTTTGATATGGAGTTGCAGAATGGTACCTTTTATATTCTTTTAGGACATTTTGTTTATAGCACATTCTCCTATATAGGAAACTTTCCACTTTTGTTGATGTAATCTCTACAACATCAGTATAGTATTGCCTAAACTATTTTTTGATTGTTTCCTGCAACCCTTTTGTGCAAATAGCAGCAGGAGGTCAGGGAACTGGGATCATCGTCATGTGGAAGCAATCTGCAAGCACTGAATCAAAACCTGACAGAAGTGATTCCTGGTTCTTGTACTCCAGAAATGGAAGGTACTGCCTTTCTGGAACCGATCCAAGAAGATGCTCCATTTGTGGTGCAACCAGATTCATCGTCTTTCGGTTCTCCAGTTATGGAGATTCCACAACGAAAGTTTTCGACAGTGGTACAATTGTCTTCTTCTTTATCCTTAATCTCTCCATAATATACACTTAACTTTAGATGAATATTTCAGGTTCCAGAATCTCAGTATTTGTCCAGGACATAAGTTTGAACTTTTGGAATTGCATGTCCATATTTGTGTATAAATCACTAATCGTATATGGTTATGGTGATTATAGCAGGAGCACTTGGAAGCAGGAAACGATGATCAGGCACTAGAGGAGTGGTTGAACAACACTAATCCAAACACAACTGGAATAGCATCAATAACATCATCAGATACTTTAGTTGCTAATCCTACAACAAATGCCCCATTGGATATGGGAACACCCTCGGTTGGTGCTCCATCAGTAACTGAGGCTACCCAGCCCTACGTCCGAGCAGTAAGAATATGGAGTCACTTACCACCTGTAAATATACTCAATCACTGATTAGTTTATGCTCTTATAGTATTTGAGCAAATGGTTTCATCTCCTTCTTAATGCTTTCTGCTCTTACTGTATTTTTACGAGTGTCTACGTGAAGCCACAAATCTAGCCTTTGAAATTACCAATGCCTTTGAAATTACAATAAGTATTGGTCAGGATAGGTAGTCACGTGTTCAACACCATCAAACTACTAAATTAAACCTTAACTTCAAGTGAGATTCCTTTCGGGTAATAACTTAAAAGAGGGATTTTGAAGTTCCGTTACATGACCAGTATGATGAAGGCCCTTCAATATCTTACTAATATTCATTTTTGTGTTCCTATTGTAGCCTGAGCTACTTGGGGACTTCGGCAACCACGTTCAAGTCTCTAATTCTTCGGTAAATAAATATTAGAAACTGGAATATGTGAAAGCTTTTCCTCCTTGCCATTTAGGGTTGTCGTTTAGGCATAAATTTTCGCTATTTGTTTGCGATACTCAGCAGGTTCACTTGGAGCCAGTAGTATTTCCAGGAATTGAGTCCCAGCAAAGTCATAGATCAATCTCCGGACAAGAGCCTGCTTTAACAACAAACGGAGGAAACATCGAACAGACAATGTCTACGTTTGCTATTCCCTTACTAAGCCCTACACACAGTTACCCGCAAACATCGGTAACTTGGCGTAACTTTGTATTATTAGATTTTGCTTCTCAAGTAACAATTTGATTAGTTACATTTCATCACTTTGAATCTGATGATCAGGTGGGAATGGCACAGGTCCCACAAACTGGAGTGGTTCAGTTATTTCAGGATGAAAACAACTGGACGACCAACACCCCAATCATGCCAAGTTCCCCGTCACCAATTCCCTTTCAACAAAATGATTTTGTCTCGTATGATACTTTCATAACTTCTCTTGTATATCTTATTGTTCCACAATTTCTTCAGTTTCATTACATATTCTTGAAATGTTTATTTTTCTTATTAATACTGTAGGCCTCATGTGAATCGTACTTCGGTGTTCAGCAAAGGTTCCAACCTTTTTGTCAACCAACTCGGGCAGAACATGGCAATTAGTGACAATTTGATGAGGAATAATAACGCTCAGCAAGCAGGCCAGTTTCCAACAACTTCATTTCAACCCTCTGGTGTAAGTACCTGTCTTTGAATTTCATTCTCCTTACATAAGGATATTAGCTAGGTGCTTGAATGCTTTACAAGAGATCACACCAATACATGGCAGAGATTGCAATTGATGTAACCGAAGTTTTAGTAATTCACCAACAATGATAAATTTAGTTCCAGGCCATGGTTTTTACCAAGATAAACATTATTGATCATATCAGAACGAAAACTCAAGGGCAGCTATAATTGGAAGATCATCATCTTCTTTATTTGGGATCTCCTCACAACCTGCTAATAGGGTTCCTCAAATGAGCAGCACCAGTTCTGCCTTAAGCAGCCTGCTTTTGCATTCAACATGGTACGGTCGTTCCACTGCACTTTATAGTAATATTTTTATTTAGTTTTGTTGTTTGTATGAGAAACCAAAAAAATTAAACATAATTCTAGTAATTCATATTGATAATAGGTAATTAAGTGGCACTTATTAAGTTTGGTGTCTTTGATTTAGCAGCCAGCAATGTCGAATTTTGCCAGCTACAGGCGTCGGCCGTGGCGCCCAACATTCCAACTCCCTACTGCTACCTCAGACTTCAGTGCCTGAAAGGTAACTAAATGACAGCAATTCTTTGGTAATTATTTAGTTGGAGATTGGATGCACTATAGTAGAAATTAGATATCACATTTCTTTAGGGTCTTTTCAATTGAAAAAAAGCATTTTTATATTTTTCACTATCAGTTATACGCTACATAAATCTATGCCTTCTCTTTTCAAAGTACAAAAAAAAGGAAGAAAATGGTGTTCAGGTGACTGAATAGACTTTAACAGATAACGAAAAATTAACATCATGGATTATATTTCTTAAATTAAATAATTTAATAAGCTTTGCCGGAACAGAAAACATTCAAATTATTGACGAATACTTCTTAATTAATTAGGCCTCGGCCGTTATTGAGTGCATTATTAGCGGATAATCGAACCCAAGGAATGAGGAGTGCTTATACTCCAAGGTCCCGCTTCTCTTTCACACCAACTACTCAATCCTGGTAAGTTTCTCAGTCTGTAACTTGTATTCGTTATTCTTGAGATTAGAAACTCTAATGAATTATCAAATATAGTTCATTGGACATGGTTCGGTTGTGACTTAACTTTTCTATTATGTAGGACCCAGCAGTTTATAAATCACGATTATCAACCATCTGTCCTAGCCAATTCATGTAGTACGCAAAGCCAAAATACAATTCTTCCTATCCCTTCTTTGTCACAAAGGTATACATATATGATATATTATTTCAAGTTAATCGAACAAATTAGGTTAAGATAGTCTCAGTTCAGTACAATTTCGTATTTTGGATAATAATTGAAGTTTGATTTATTTGATTTCTCTAATTAGGCCAGAATTTCAGCTTCCTATGTCAAATGGGATAATAGATTTCCAGTCTTATAGTCCTTCCTCAGCCATTTCCTCAGCGACGACTCGGTATATTATCTTTGAGCTCTAGTTATTTTAAAGAGATAAAAAACTTATTACAAAAACCAAAAACATATTATGAAGTCATCAGATTGATTTGAATTAATTATCATCCAATCACAAAACATTTTCCTTGTCTATGAAAAAACTACAATAGGGTATGAAAGTGCAGAAATTAAATATATTACTACATTATAGTACCAAAATTTATATTGGTTTCTTATGACATGGACATCAAAATAACAAATGTTCGACAAATAATTGCTGAAATATGATGTTGAGATGATGCAGGGCTGGACAACAATCAAGCTATCGACAGCTCCTCAGTCAACTTCTGGGAACTCAGATTTTACCATCTTCGCAGCGAGCTTCCTCCTCAGTGTTTGACCCTTCGCCAGTATATGGGTACGCAGATAATCATATTTAAACTTCTACGATTGAAAAATAAGATGTGAATACAACATTTACCCGTGCCATCTTTTAAGTTATAAGAACTATAAGAGATTGATAGTACATATGATTGTGTGTTTCTCTATTTAAGGAGTTTTAATTTCACATGTTTAGGTCTTTTGAACACTTAGAGCAACTATTCAACCCGACAACAAATCGTAATAATCCACACCAAGGCAGCTCCTTTCAGCTTGGATCTTCATGGATGACTGGGTACACGCATGATTTTTTTTATGTTTCACGAAGAAGCTTATCATCATTTTCACAGTCGTCCACAAAAAATACAACACCTTACAGAATAAAAGGAAAATTAAAATGCGAATTCCCATTTAGACTTGGTTTTACTTGGTTGGCATGTGATTAGATGGAATGATTGAAGTATTTGATAAATTTTCACTTATCTCTAAATACTTTATAAATATCGGGGGTGGTCGACAATATTCCTTGGTATAGTTACATTTAATTATTGATACACAGTCATAAGCTCAATTTATTTAAAAAATGACTAAGTTGTTCTACAACTTTTTTTTTTGCCAGAAGTTATGGTTATTTTGATGATTAGGTTTTGAAATTTGATATTGTTAGTTAAAGGCCATGGGAGGTATAGCGCAATTAATGTTTTGCTAAACTTCTTCATTTTGTCATTAAGATTTCAATAAAATAGAATCTACCTCACATCATAAGTACCACCACTCATATTTATGTAGCCATTACTCCAGAATTTATTTTCATTCAATGTGAATTAAATGATATCTTCAATTGCATAAACACTTACTATCTCCATTTACTCCATTACATTCAACCAGACCCTATATAAAGGTCAAAAGAAATTACATCTTGGAGCAAGTTCTAGGGCCTTATCGTTTATGTTAAGAAGAGTTTGTTCCACCTACTAACATGAGGTTGGCTAACAGGGGAAGGAATTATCGTCGAGGTCGACAACAAGCACAAACAACTAGTGGCATGACCTCCATGCTTAACCCTCCCCGAATGGAGGGTCTTTTCGCCAACTCAACCGAACCTCAACAGGTAAAGTCTTTCTTACTAGACCGTACATCATTTTGAAACACGATACCGCTTTGTGCTTTAAATTAACTAATCAAATTTCTATGTATATTGGAGAGTAGGAGTGTGCACAAGCATTTAAGTGTTCACAAACTTTCTTATTATTCCTTACACACTTCTAAAATTGTTGTAACAGGGAAATTTTAGCATTCTGAATTTCGAAGCACCAACAAGGAACACAGCACAGAGAACAACCATAGAGGTATTGAGTTTAATTCATTTATTTGTCTTCATAGCCTTTATTAGTTCCACTTCGCAGCTTAGTCGATCCCTCTTCCTGGTCTCTCTAAATGGGGGATATATCTCAATTGCCAACCTTATAAATGGTGCAAGTAACACTAGTACTTCCTGTTTCAATTTGGTTTCAAAAGGGAACTGCTGGAAGAAGTAGCCGTGATAGGATGCCATCGGATCACACTAGCGCAGCACCACCGCCACCTTTGAGGCGTCCCAAGGTTTCACCAAGCACTTATCATCTAATAAACAAAATGTTAAAGAACAAATTTAGTGGGCTCCTTAAAAGAGTTTAGCATAAAGAGTCCTAGTTTAGATAACAATTTTGTTGTTTTCATCTACTGTAGAGGGTAGCAGCAACTCAAGCGATGACCTCAAATGACATTCCAACAACTGAAGGGGTCATTACCATTGATGAGGATCATCAAAGGTACTGTTCTACGATATTTAGTGTTCGAAATAGTCTAAAATTGAACCACATACTGATTTATTAGTATAGATATTTAAACAGCTTCATTCCAAATGCAATGTATGATCCCTTGTTTGAAGGTGTCGGACTGGCTGTTGATCCCCATCTTAGGATGTTCTCTTTCGACTAGATGGAGGGTGCATCCATAGGGTATTAATTATATCCATATCTCTCACCAGTTCCAATTCAGTTGCTTTCGTCTGTAATATAATAATACTTCACTTGGAACGAGGTCACTTATTTCTGTCTTGTTTCAACGCTTTTACAGGGTAGACTAGAAGGCCGAAATGCAGGCCCTGGAGTCTGGATTATTTGCATTTAATGTCCTTAAAATGTGCCAGAACTCCACTATATTTCTTTTTTATATTTATTATACCCATTCAGCCAAACATGTAATGGCTTCTCTTTTGTAGAACTTTCCTGCTTTCTATGTTGTAATTTTCAGACATTGCCGTCTAGACAACAGTGTCATAGTTCAAGAATGTCAGTTATGCTCTGGTCAGAACGGTGGATAATATGCATCACCCACCTCGTGCGAAATTTTGAAAGTCGTTTCTTTTTTTGTATATAAAATGTATTAGTTATCTTATATTATATAGTTTATTAAAGGTACTGACTTTAGATCTCTTGGTTTGAAGCTCGAGGCACGATATTAAAATTATTGTGTTGAACCTCCTGCGTGGATTTAACAGAAACAACTTTACATTATAACACCAATTAAAGGTCAAAAAATAAAATAGCCCAACACTCTAATTCGTATTAATTTCTTGAACTTATTCAATAGAAGTCTGACCTCAATTAAAATTACATTTTTATGATTAGCAAGTATGCCATAAAGTTTAGATGGTCTCTACCCATTTTCTAAATAGCCCAAATATAACTAATTTCACCTTAGCATGGATGTGTTGCTTGAAATCCAACAATGGTTTTAAGTGATTGTGATTGTACTCAAAATATCTTGTCAAATCTAAGCAGCTGCAGTGCGCATAACTAGAAGTTATTTACAGCCTATGATCAGAAATTTATAATTCATTGGTAATTAGTAATAATTGGCAGAAAATACATTTTACAGATTAAAGCTGATATAAACATGGAATTTTCATCTTTGGAATTATGGGCAGAATAAGGCTAGTGAATTTGAGAAAATAGCGGCTCTTATTTTCAATTTCTTGCTCAACCAGAAATAAAGATCTTCTTTTTACTCATTCTGATTCTAACACATCATCTTGAATTCTCGGTGGATCGGTCGGGTCTAGTAGAGACAAGGAACTGTGTTTGTCGGTTTGCTGTTTACTTGCCCGCAAAAGAAGCTGGTTACTTCTCAGTGTTGTTTAGTGCTTAGGCCAGCTTAGTCATTTAACCGTGTAAAACTTCTAGAAGGAAAGAAAATGATTATGGTGACGTTCCTATAAAAATAGTTTGCTAGAGAAATACATAGAAAATGCTTCGAGTCTAGAATGTCGATTAAATATGAAATAACTATTAACAATTAATTTCTTATTAAAAATGAAATAACTATTAACAATTAATTTCTTTAAGAAATTTATTGATTCCCACCGTAGCGTGGAAGCAATATATTCTAATTAAAGAATAAAAATATATTTAATTTAATTTAAATTTTAAAAACTTGAAAAATCAAATTTGTTGATAACACAATGAAAATAATGAAAAATGACGAGTTTATATTTTCTTCAATTATAAAAATATATAAAATTTTTATCATCCTACAACTGTTTATAATAAAAAAATAACACTAATATAAATTTTACTCAAACTAGAATTTTAAAATATAAAATTTATTGGAAATAAAATTCTAAAATATAAATTTACTTGGAATGGAACTAAGGCGGTTTTAGGCATGAATTCTTGGTGGTTTTCAACATGACTTTATATGTTTTGCTACCTCATCAATTACCTCCATTTACAAAGAACTCAACTTCTGATTATGGTCAGGATATCCTAGCTTACAATAGCAAAGAAAGTGAAATGTCGACAATATTGGATATAATATAAGTTAATGTTATCCATTCATAAAGACAATTAAACGACACAAGCATTGCTTTGTTATTTTGAATGGTTCATATTTTCTTACCTTCAATTTATGACTTTTCTTAACAGTTCTCTATAACCTCATCTTTAAGTATGCCCATTATTTTTATAGGCAATGCTAGGTTCAAGGGAACCTTTCAAATAATACATAATTTTTTCTAAGGTTGCCCAATAGTTGATTGTTAGAGAAGATATAAACTAACTTACAACATTAACTGGTTATCCAATATCTATTTGTGTTACTATAAAAGTAATTCATCTTTCTAGCTAAACCTCTTATATTTTGTAGGATCTTCAAATGGCTCACCATCTTGCATAAGCTATAAATTAAGAATCATCGGAGGGTATGGTTTAGCTCCTACTTTTTGTCGTAGTCAGTTAGTTAAGTATATATATCATTTTAGAGAGGAATATTCATTTCTTACTTTTGATTTCTTCAACTCCCAAGAAATAATTTAATGCTATAAAACTTAGAGAAGAGAAATCATTTAAGAGTAAGATCCTTGTAATGTCATTTTCAGTAATAACAATGTTATCCACATATACTACTAATAAAATGATGACAGCTTTAGATTTCTATAAAATATAGAGTGAATAGACTTACTTTTCTTTAATCCAAATTTATAAATTGCCTAACTAAATTTTCTAAATCAAGTTTGAGGACTTTGTTTCAAACCACAAAGATTTCAGAAGCCGATAGCATTTTCCATTCTTCCTTTGAGCAACAAATCTTAGAGGTTGCTTCATATAGACTTCTTTTTAGAAATCACTATATAGAAAAAACCAAACTCACTTTTCATATCAAACAGATGCAGGGGTAAATTCTGAGTAGTTGCTATAGAGATAAATAGCTTGACAGATAGAAGCTTATAGCAATAGGAGAAAAAGTATCAAATTATTCAACTCTATATGTCTATGTATAACCTTTAGCAATAAAGCAAGATTTCAAAAGAGCATCTGATCCTTTAAATTTTACTTTGAATATGAAAACCCATTTACATCTTATACCCTTCTTTATTAAAGGTAAATGTATCAAATTTCAATTACCATTATCATGTAAAGCATTAGTTTCCCCTATCATAGCATTATGGTAGTTATAATAAAATAAAGCTTCATGAACAATCTTAGGAAGGAAGATGGAATCAAGTGCATAATAAAAGAACAAGAGAAGAAAATGATTATAACATATAACAAAGGAAATATGATAAGTACATTAATGCTTACCTTTGTAACGAGTAATAAGAAGATCATCAATATAAATTAAATCTAATGAGAAAGGTACTGATTCAAGACATGAATTAGGAGGATCTTACCATCGAGAATAAACATGAATAATAAGAGGCTTAGCAAGAACATAAACTAGAGATGTGACATTATAGATTAGTAGAGCATCACCCAGCCTAATTTATATGAGTAGAGGTTGGATAATAAGGTGTGTGCTCTGAAAAGGTATCATTAATAAAGATAAGATACTTACTAAGGGTAGGAAAATAACATCTATAACCCTTCTATTTGAGAATAACAAAGAAAAATGTCTTTTAGAGATTTGTGGTCCAATTTAGTGACTTATGGATGAACATTCCAAACAAAGCAGGTACAACCAAATATTCATGTTTTAATAAGAAATATTGACTTTGGTAGAAAAGACAACATTGTCAGGGGTCTCACTATGAAGAATAAACGAAGGCATTTAATTTATCAAAAATAAGCTGTAAAAATTACATCGACCCAAAAAAGTTTTAGACCATTGATTTGAAATAGTAGGACTCTCGGGGTCTCAATAATGTGTCTATTATTTCTCTTTACTACACCATTTTGTGATAGTGTATCTAGATAAGATGTTTGATAAAGGATGTCATTCGTGGTTATATAGGATTAAAGATATGCTGATAAGTATTCTTTAGCATTATCACTTCGTAATGTGTGAATCATTATATTAAATTATTTTGATCTCAGTGCAAAAGCCACAAGCATGAGATAAATAATTCAGAATGGTTTTTCATTAAATATAACCAAGCCACTTGAGAATAATCATCTACAAAAGTTTAAAAAAAAACTTATATCTAGTTTGAAACATGAATGGATAAGATCCCAAAATATCTACATGAACAAATTCGACAAAAGAACTAATTGTTTTATTATCACTAAGACTCAAGCGTAGATGGTGATGTTTTACAAAATCATATGACTGATAATCTAAGGATAACAAGTTATGGTACCGAGGACACAATTTCTTAAACAGAGGAAGAGAAGGTTGCCCCAATCAACAATGTATCTTAAATAGAGTTACAACCCCAAAACAAGTATTAGACTTTGGTATTTGTGTGTCAGGATCTCCATATTAATGTCCTTTATTAATAATATACTCTATCATAAAATCTTAAAAGAGGCAATAGTTAGGAAAAAATGAGACATAATAATTAAGTGGTAATGTAAGTTTACTAGCGTAAATTAAATTAAAGGATAAATTAGGAAAACACAAGAAAGATGACATGGGGATTAATAGAGTTGGGATGATTGTTCCAAACCTAAAAACATGAGAGGTTGAACCATTAGATAAAGAAACAAGAGAATTAGATTTATGTGGCTAAGACGTAGAGAAGAGACTAGAATTACCATCTGTGACACTAGAATTAATGACCCATTTGGAAAAGGAAGTAATGAGACATGTATTTAGTTTACCTAATTCACGATATTAGTGGTATATGTAGATGAAGACTTTAATGATTCTTCATTTGTAAAAGTATTGAGAGGATTTGGAAAATTCATTTGCAAAATTAATACAAAATTTTCAAATGTATTGATAGTAAATGTAATATGAGCTGACTAATTTCTCTAATTCTTATTTTACATCTTTCTACAATCACGTCTCATATGTTTAGGGTTATGATAATAATCACATATAATTCCTCCTAAAACTTATCCTTTATTATCGAAGTTGCTTGATCCCCCTCCTTTACTATTTTGACTATAAAAGGTGCTATTAGACTAAACAAATATAGTACTTTTGTGTGGAGCACTCACTAAACGTATCATGTAAACATTAATTTCATAACTAGCAAAGATTTTAGACTTTGCAGTTTAAAATTTAGAGGGAAGACAATTGAGGAAACTCATGACAATCATCTTCTCTCGTTGAGCTTATTGTTCATTAATATTCAAACTAAAAGGTAATAACATGTTGAGCTCCTCATAGATTTTCTTAAAATCTGTGAAATAACTTATGAGAGATTTTCCCTATTTTTTTGCATGATAAAATGATTGACACACCTCATAAATGCGAGAAATATTCCCTTTTCTAAATTATAAGAAATCCAGATATTCCATTAGCTTCTTAATAAATTCATGATGATTGATTAAACTAATTGCCTCACTATTAATAGAGTTTCATATATGTAGGAACAAATAAGCATCATCTTTCAACTATGCATGTTTTGTATCATCTTTAGGTGGAATATTAGTCAAGTGATCACCTTTTTCAATGCCCCATATTGTTTTACTCCATTTTAGATAATTAGACCTATTCATCTTATGTTCGATGATTTTAGACATCACTAAAAACAAATCAAAAAAATACAGATTTAATGTCATCCATACTGAAATTAAAGTGGACAAAAACATAACAATTATTGCTCAATTGAAAAAAGAACCAAAATAAGGCCAAATTTAAATCAGTTAAGAATTGGACCTCACAATTGGACAAATTTTGATGAATCTCAAGAATATGGATTGTAAAGAATTAGGCCAGCAAATCGAAGGTGAATAAAAAAGTTTCAAATGGTAGTAACAACCACATATACTGGTGCATAAGGGACAGGTGGATGGCTTGCTTGCAAACTTTCCAGTGGTTGGATTATGAGGGCTAGCTAAACTGATAGAGTGGCTCCTTTCTAGATGGTCACTTTACAAGGGTGAGCCAAAACTTGCATAAATCATGTTCCCTAGTGCAAAAATTTGAAACCTAAGAGAAAAAGAATTTTCTCACTAAACACCTAAGAATACCAAGTGCTCTAATACCATGTGAAATAAACATATACAAGAAGTGTTTTCCTACATGTATTTCATTTATACAAGCAGCCTATATATATAGAACCTAGTCATCCTTTGTAGAAAATTTTTAAATCTAATTAATCCATGTGATGTAGCTTCCTATTATGCAAAGACAATCCCTAAATCACTACTTACCTAATATATACATATTCTATAACATCGTTTAAACTCCCTTGGCTTCTTATGAAACACAGATTCTATCTTCATAGCTAAATTGCTAACAACTTGAACTATTAAGACTAATAAGATCCTAATCTTATCCCTTATACTTGGCTTCAATCCTCTCAAGTATCTTGAAACTTGTTGGGATTAGGTTTGAACAATTGATTTCGGATTGTCAACCTTAAAAACTTTACGATATATTCTCGAACACTTATATTTTCTTTGTGGCATTGTTGGTAAATACTAAAGACATATTGTTTATAATTTGGCTGTAGAAATCTCCCCCAAAGTAATTGTTTTGTCGTCCTCTATGAAGAAACATGAATCTTACCCTCTCTTCTCCTAGTATCCCTCAACAAATCTCACCATAATGACACTTTCCCTTTTAATCTAATAGTCATTAACTTAACTTTTCTCTCCTCAAGAAGAATCCAAGTATAAACAAGAAGCGTATCACCTTCGCTAACCAATTAAAACACCTCCTACATCTAAATTACCATTAAAGGATGAGATATTTACCTTTAGTTTGTATTCATATCCTCCTATACAACGTCTTTAATGAACATCTTCTTTCGCATTACTAAAACTATTATTATAATCTCATGGCGTAGATTTTGAATTTGAGGACGTTTTGCAAGGCCATCTTCCTTATCAACTTGATCCTCAATTCTCTTATTATTTTCTCATTGCAACAACACTCAAAACTTATATCTTATCTTTGCCAACTGTTGTTCCATATTGTGATTTAACTCCTTTTATTCTTTAATTGGTCTCCAAACTTTGAATAACCCACAAACTTCTTCGTTGGTGTTATTGGACATTGTAAGAAGATCAAGTTTTGGGTTTTCAAAGCTCTAATATTACCTATCAGAGCATGGAGGCTACCTATTCTAATTAAATAATAGAAAATATATCAAATCTAAACCAAGATTTATAGAAAACTTTTTAAAAAATCAAATTTATTGATAAAATAATAAATGTTGACAACTTTTTTGTCTTACAACTATTTATGATGAAAAATAACATCTTAATTTAAAATTTACTCAAAATAAAACTTTAAAAATGAAGTTTATTTAAAATAAAATTATAAAATGTGAAATTTGGTCAACATAAAACTACGACGACTTTAGGCATAAATTCATGATAGTTTTCAACATAATTTTATGTGTTTTAATGCCTTATCATTAATATTGATTTGGGGAAGGAACTTGTTGAGTAAATTATAATGTCAAATCTTAAGTTGAACTACCGGACTGATAGGAAATTTGTACTTTTCAATTTTACTATCCTAAAATCCTCTTCTGTACTGTAAAAGTTGTAAGGAAATGATTTTATTACTAAAAATTGAATTATCAAAAGATACGAGTTTTTCTTCATTCGATGAACACAAATTCTGACCTGAAATACTAAATGGCAGGTAATTAAGTCACCATGCTGAGGGATTTTCTTTTTAAAAAAATTGATTTTCATTTTATCATATGTTTTTGTAAATTATGATTGTTCTCTAATCACTTAATAATGGTTTAATTCTTATTCCAGTTCTTTGTGTTATCTAGTCCAAAACAGTTAGGAGCTTCAAGTATCTAACAGTAAATTACACTACTATGTTAACAAATAGCTAAGAAATCAGTGTCTTTATCTTTCCCGTTAGTTCTTTATCAGTTGAAATTTTAACCCACTTCAATTTTTTTATTGGTTTCAAAGAATGCCTAGCAACTTGAGATGAATAAGTATACATGTTGTCTATCCTTTGAGTGAAAATAAATAGTAAACATGATAACTTGATATATAGAAGAGATGTGCTAGTTGTTAATTAGAAACATAACAGTTATTAAAGATAGAAATCTGATTAATTTATTTAACAAGATGAGAATTGTAGGCTTCATTAATATTGATGCTTTAATTTTAAGTAAAGTCGGTGGCAAAGAAAAACAGTCATGGGATTTGGTTTATCTCTATAGTAAACCCAAAATAAATCCTCAACTCAACATGCAGAATCCATTTGGCAATCCAAAGCACTGCATGACAATCCATATGTCCAACATAGGATTGCTCTATTAATGACTTAATTTTGAAAACCACGCTACTTAATTTTGAAAACCACGCTACTTTTCTGCCTTCTCTCTGCAAAATTGTTCAAGAACGGACTATTCTGAAAATATTTAGCACGTCTTTGTGTTTCTTAGCTAGCTTCCAAGGAAACTCGGGTCAGCAATCGTTTCGGATGTTATCATCAACACACAGCACAGTAACCCCTTGACCAGTGAGTGGGGACAGGGCCACCTTTTGAATTTGACTGATTTGGAGGGTCTGGATTGTAATTTCAACATTTGCTATTTTGTGAGATGGTTTGGCAAACAAGGGGCATTCATGTCATATGGGTTTCTTTTTAAGATAATTTCTACTTGGATGTAATTCTTTCCCCTTTCAAGTAATGTTGAGGACTATATGCACCTTCTTTTTTCGAAAATATAATTACATGATCACTCAAATTTGAATTGCGTTACCAAATTATGTTTCTAAAAGGTGATGAGTTTCACTAAGTATTAGTTTTGCAAGTTCTTATATACAAAATTTATAGATGTTTTTCAAAAGTATTGAGCAGAACTTATTCATCAAGAAAATTGAGTTCTGAAAGCAAAACCTTTCAAAATACCGTATGTGATTGACAATTTAAAAACAATTCAACAAATTATAACCATAAGATCGAGTGCATTAAAACAATAATAATATAAAAAAACTACATTATTGTTATGGGTGTTAATAAACAATTTAATATCGGTACATTTATTAAAATACTAATAAAAGTGAATGTAAATATAAAAAAGATAATTTTTGTCGTATGTAATAAATAATAATTTATGACGAACTTAAAACGTACTTTATTGTCGTTTACATACGTTAATAATTTATTAACGACAAAATATTAGTTATAAATGTAATTTATTAAAATACTAATAAAAGTGAATGTAAATATAAAAAAGTAATTTTTTGTCGTATTTAATAAATAATAATTTATAACGATCTTAAAAAGTACTTTATTGTCGTTTACGTACGTTAATAAATTATTAGCAACAAAATATTAGTTACAAATATATTGAAGTAATCTCATAATTTGAAAGTACTTATTTGTTGTATATGTCAATTAATATTAATAATTACTAAACCTTAGTTATAATAAATTAAAATACATTCCAATCAAAATAAATCGTTCGATCAATACATGTAAAAGAAACTGGATGATGACCTTATTTTCTTTTGTTGAACTTGTTAAATAATTGGCCGAAATTAAATTGGAGATTGAAATAGGTCTACTTAATTATTTTGTCAATCATTTTTGGGCATTATTTTCCCCAAAATGACCCTTGGGACAGGATGAAACACTAATGCTCAAATGAGTTTTAACAACGTCCAAATGGCTTTCTGTAACACAACCTTCGGAGAAGAGAACCGCCCGATGTTTAACACGTCCTGAAGAGCTGCATCGCAATATGTGTATGTTCAAGACCCCACTGCCCAGAACCAGCTCTTCTCTTTGCCTATAAATGCACCTCACTCTCAGTGTCTTTCACTCATCCAAAACAAGCCCAGCTTAAATATTCAAGCTCTTGCTTCCTTTAGGTCTATTGTTATTTTTTGCGATGAGAAAGATCAAGTCCAGATTTCAGCATAGGGGAAGCAGGCAGTTGCAACCTCCCGAGCAGCGCTAAGAAGTTCGGAGTGAGACACTTAACGGTGCGGGTGCAGTAACAAGACTCACAACGGTTGACCCTATCCCGGTCCCAACCCCGGTACCCACCAATCGGCCGGCTTATGTGCTCGCCTTGCCAGCGCCACCCCGGTATAGCACAACCCAAATGTCTTCCATATCATTTTGTCACTTTCTTGCTTTGTTTGACACGCCGATTAGTAACCTAGCTTACGCTTCTTTTCCATTTTAACCTATTTCGTTGTCTTTCCTTTTTCATGTTTAGCAATGGCAATGTTGTGCTTCCTAATGGAACCCAGTAAGTTTTTCAGTACCTCTTTTGTATTTTCTTTTTAACTACGGAAAAGATAAAAACCTTTGAACTTACTCACCATTCTAATATATATTCTCATGATACATGCAGCAACATTGTCGACGAAGAAATCAATATGGAGGTGATACTTTCAGCAACTCCGATGAATGTTTCTCTCTTACGGGGTCCTCAATTATCTCTTGCGGTGATTGATATTTCCACTGTCTTGTGTTTGCAAAACAGGAAGCTAACAGGATCATCGACCGCTTTCGTGGTGGTGAACTTCAGTTCTTGATTTTTTGGTTATTTTTCTGTCACTTCCTTACCGGAATCCCCTTACTCATATTTCATATATAACCGCTTATGATGTATTTATATTTCTAACGTTAAGCTTCTTCTCTATGTCATCTGGGTCCTCAAATTGGCATTCGTAACTGTAGGTATGAGGTGAGCATGCATGAAACCCGCTTAATCAACGATATGGCGTCGATATTTTGTCACTTACTCGATTTTGCTTTCCTTAACCAGCTAATACCATGTACCTTTGACATGTTTTCAGGAAGTTCAAGCGCGTTTTGATGAGATGTTGCGTGAAATCGAATCACGCAGAAGATCGGATATATGCCTAAGTTCAGTTGGCCATGGGAAAGCATCTTTATTTTGAGCTTTTGTTTAATGAGTCCGTGTTTATGTTTTTCTGTCTATGCATCCAGTAGGATGGAGTCTGAGCCTGAGAGATAACATTGAAGTAGATTTAATGAGTATGTGGAAGGGGAGAAGCTTGTCTTCTACATACTCAGTCTTTAGCTTTCAAGCTAGTCTGCTAATGAACAATTGTTGTCAATAAATTAATTAAGCTTGTGGAACCTCTCTCGTTCTCTCTCACGCACATCCTAACACACACATACACACACACAATCTAAAAGCAAAAAAATTGCAATAAAACTAGACATGGGTTCAGAAGATGAGAGTGTTTCACTTCTGATACGTTTAAAAGATTCACAGTAATAAAATGTTAAATTCAAACTTCATCACCTTAGTGTTCATTAATCAAGTCGTTTAGAAACGGGAAATTCATCAAAAGTTAATGCTAAAACTATTATCGAAGTATAACCCCAGGGCGCAGATGAGTTGGTAAGGAGCTCTCCTGGTTTAAGTGAGGTCACAGGTTCTAACCGTCCTCATGTATGTAGCCGTTTAAAACTTGGGGCTAGACCTTTGCCTCCCGCAAGGGACCTACCTGGCTCGAGCGAGAATTAGTATAAGAATTGATGGCTTAAAAATGTCTTCTTATAGTTAGGACCCTTCTAGAACACCTTATGAGCAACCAAAAAACAAATATTATTAACAATAACTGAGATCCTTATCTAATTCCTATATGAGGGCAAACCACAGGCAAGCAAATTTTCGTTTCTTTGTCACAAATTCATACATCTTAAATGTTGAAAATACCGGTGGCTTTAAATTGTTTGAAACCAGAAAGTATCCCCAACTCCTTTTTCTTTTTTCTTATAAATCAAATAATAGATATAAGTATTTACGGGTACCAAAAACTTTGCAACGTTTGTTTCCATTAATACTTTGTGGAGAGTCTCGTTTGGAAGCAACTTTCGGCTTTTGAATTCTCAAGTTTGGTTTCGAGTTCTACAGGCAAAATGTGGAGTCTAACCCTTCGATGGCTCTAACCCAAGGGCTACATCCAGACAGGAGGACGGTGGTGTCTTGTCACGTGTGCTCAACAAACCCCACAGTCAATATTAATTTCTGTCGTACGCTAATTTTGAGACGGATTTTAATCACGTGACGGTATTCTCCCACCTGAACGTGCAGTTTTTTTGGGGGGCTGTCGAACGTTACATTATATGCCCGACAAACGGACATATAAAAACTGTATCTAGGAGTCAACGTAGAGCCCGTTTGATTTTATTTATTTTTTTCTTAGTTTTTAGTTTTTGTTTTTCATTTTTGTTTCTGTTTTTCTTAAAAAAATAAAAAACATGTTTAGTTGTTAATGTTAATATAGTTATATTTTTATCACTGATAATAATTATATTTTAGATAAAACTTAAAGATAAATTATTT
>JAOTIZ010000002.1:5829250-5843921 GCA_027123425.1 Erythroxylum panamense | reverse complement strand
AACCCATTCTTTAACTTTTACACTCAAAACATGAATCATTTATCAAATCAAGATGTAAGGAGCTTATACTTACTTGATTTGGCTTTAAAAATCTTCAAGCTTTTCATGAATTCCTCAAAACCCAAGCCTTCCTCTTCTCTTCTTCTTCTTCCACGGTTTCCTCCTCCCTTTTTCAATCAAAAGCCCTAATTCTACTATTTATACTCTTACGAATTGTGAAATGTCCATATCGCCCCTTCCTTTAAGCCATAAGACTTATAATCTTAAGTGTCATACCCAAATTGCCCTTATACATATTCTTTTCACTTTCCTGCTTCAATTTAGAAATTTTAAACTCTAAGGGACTAAATTGAAATTCAATTTCTTCGGATTTCACAAATTTTCATTGATTCTTTCATGACTATCAATTTCCATTTCAATCAATTCATTTTCTTTGACTTTCGCAACCCCTCTCCAAATTTCAATAGCTCAAGATAAAAATATCCCTAAGTCAAATCATTAATTTGCAGTGTCAATTGGACAATCATTTTCAATACTGAAAATCTTATCGGTATCCACTTAGCAATTTTATGCAGAATACACATAAGTCACTCCAATTCAATTTTTCAAACATATATTTCACACTTTTCACAATAATTACACTTATAGACACATATGCCGGGAATTGTCACGAATGCATGTACAAACATGTGCTTTTGGCGAAATTTTTTCCATTCATATCAATATAGGGGTCATTTTACGCTTGTGTGCCGTTATACGAGCACACACTCATAACCCAATCCAAATTTACCATTTTATCCTTCCCATCGGTGATGGGATGTTACAATATTACCTTCCCTCTAGCTCAGTGACAACATGGAATGAGACGAAAAGGTTGTTCTTGGAGAAATTCTTTCCTACCTCTCAAGCAACCAATATCAGAAAGAAGATATGTGGGGTAAGACAATTCACCTGGAGAAACATTATATGAATATTAGGAGAGGTTTAAGGAGTTATGTGCTAGCTGTCCACACCATCAAATTCTTGACTAAATTTTAATTTGGTATTTTTATAAAGGACTATTACCAATGGATAAGAGTATGGTAAATACATCTAGTGAAGGAACTTTAGTAAAGAAAATACCAAAAGAAGCCAGTCAATTGATATCAAATATGGTCAAATTTTCTCAATAATTTGGGACAAGGATGGATAGAGCTATTAAGCACATGAATGAGGTAATTAATACGAGCTTTAAGGATAAAATTTTAGATTTAACTGCTCTGGTTTGTCAAATGGATGTAGGTTAATTAAAATTAGCACCAGTGTGTGGAATATGCTCATTCTCTAGACATCCTATAGATATATGCCCTATATTGTAACAAGACTCCCTTAAGAAACTAACACAATAAGGGGATTTCTTGGTCAACCTTCACGAAAATATGACCCCTATTATAATTATTATAATAATAGAGGCATCATCTGAACTTTAGCTGTGGAAATCTAGGATGACAATAAAGATATCAGCCTTACAATTTCAATGGACAACCTCAATCTCCTACATATGCTCAATCTCAATCTTCAAATTTAGTTATGTTTTTAAATAAAATTGTTAAGGCACTTGCTACTAATACCCAATAATTTTAATGGGAAACAAGAACAAGTCTTCAGAACTTAGAAAATCTAATCACTCAATTAGTCACCTTAATTAGTAAATTGGAAGCATAAGTAAAAAAAAATTACCTTCTCAAACGGTGGTGAATCCTAAAGAGAATACGAGTGCAATGACATTGAGAAGTTGTAAGGAAGTTCAATATGGATCTTCCTTACCAATGGAGGTAGAAAACCATAACGAAGGAAAAAAGAAAGATAAACCTCCAATTCAAGATTTAATAAAGGTAAAAGATGATTTATCTTCACCAATATCAACTTATCCATGTGTGCCTCTTTTCCCTTATAGGTTGGCTAAATAAAAAAAGAGGAATATGAAAGAGATATCTTAAAAATCTTCCAAAAGGTAGAAATCAATATACCACTTCTAAAAGCCAACAAGAAAATTCTAAAATTTGCAAAGTTCTTAAAAGGACTAAGCATAATTAAAAGAAAATTAGAGGATAAGGAGAGAATAACTTTGTGCAAAAATGTATCAGTTATAATAAATAGGAAGTTACCAAAAATCGCAAAGATCCAAGTATATTTACACTTCCTCGTGTCATTGGTGATAAGAAAATTAAGTGTGCCATGCTAGAATTAGGTGCATCTATTAATATCATGCCATACTCAATTTATCAAGCTTTAAAATTGAATTCTTTGCAAGAAACTAATGTGATTATTCAATTAGTTAATCATTCTTATGTGCATCCTATTAGTGTTATAGGGGATGTTTTAGTTCAAATTAACAGTTTGGTATTTTTAGTTGACTTTTACATCTTGAAAATAGATGGAGACAGTAATGTAAATACAGATTTGATTTTGTTGGTAAGATCATTTATGAATATGGACAAGATAAAAATCGATGTGGATAAGGGTACTCTTTCCATTGAGTGTGATGGACAGGTAGTGAAGTTCAATTTTTTTGAAGCAATGAAGTATGCTGATGATTTTCAATCTGTTTATCATATAGATATTATAAATTCATTTGTTCAGGATATTTTTAAAGAAGAAAGAATTGATGATGACTCAAAGATTAATGCTAAACTATAAGTGAATGAACAAGTTTATGAAACTTGTTATCAGTGATATTAATAGATTCGAAAACTTTAAAAGTTGAAATTACTATAACTCACAACAAAATGTTGCCTTTTATTTTGCAAGCTCTAAAATTAGAATTGAAGGTCTTACCGAATCAATTAAAATATGTCTATTGGATGAAAGTGAGTCATTACCTATAATCAAGTTAAAAAGGTTGACTACAGGGTAAGAGGAAATGCTAGTGGTAGTATTTAAAGAGTACAAAGTTGCAATTATATAGAAGTTTGAAAAGAAAAAGCCTTATCGAACATAACGATATTAAACAATTACGTTTTTTGGGAGGCAAACCTAAATATGATAGTTTTTATTAGTTTTATTTCAATTATATTTTTTCATTTGCTTTTTTTAACATTTGTTTATTGGCTTAAAGGAAAAAGAGTCTTAAAATTCCATAATGCTAAATTTCATAAGTCATTATCACATCTTATATAATTTAGTTGTCAGGATTAAAGACTTAAAATTCTAGAATACTAAATCTCAGAAGCCAAGATCACTCATTATGTAATTTAACTTTCTAGAATGGAACCCCTAAAATTATAAAATACTAACATTCATAAGACATAATCATGCCTTATACATGTTAGTAGTCTGTTTGATTTTTAAAAATTGTATTTTTTTAAACAAGTAATTAAAAATAAATAATTAATTAAAAACATAAATAATTAGAAAGCATAAACAAAAAAATAATTTTTTAAAATAATAAAATTAAAATTTTATGAAATTAACAAATTAAAATTTTAATAGTAATAAAATTATTTAAGAAAAAAACCCTAGTGTCTTTTGTTTCTTGTTTCAATAGACACAATAAGCACAACAACCACAACATCCAGCCAACAGCCCACAATAACAACCACCAACGCCCATTATATTGTATTAATGTCCTATATATTTTTCCTTAATTTTTATTAATTAATTTTAGTTGTTTTAATTTTAATTTTAGTTATTACTATGTTGTTTTAATTTTTTTTGAATTAGTTTTTTATTTATAATTATCATCATTATGGAACATTTTAAAGATACTACTTAAACAGTAACAAAAGAAAAGTCTAAAGTGAATCCAACGACACAAAACCAATTCGCCATAGGACAAGCATACTCGAATAGCAAAAAACACATCTATCTTGCCACCAGTTGAATCAGACTTGTGCAAATATCTCACTTTCAACTCTAAAGAAAGAAAACTACATTACTCTCAAAAATCGATATATTAATGCGATGTTTCTTGATTTTTAACTATTTAGGAAGGAAAGCCATGATGTATATTTGCGATAAAGCTGAATTATTTTTTATTTGATGTATTGTAAACAAAGTACACATCAATTTAGGTGATTGGTTGGCAACGCAATTTAACATTATTATCTCTTATAACAAGAATTTATGCCTTAGTTCCCTTAGTACTCATTTGGTTGTTAACCTTAATTTGGTTGATATAATTGATAATGATATGCATATCGCTTATGAGATGGAACTGTTGGACAGAGCTTGCTTAAGCAAGATGAGGTTAATCGAGCAAAAAAAGAGAACATTTGGTTTTACACCATATGACCCCCCCTAAAGAAGTTCGTCATCAACACAATAAGAGGATCATGATGTTCCACCACTTGTGTATCTTACGACTCCACCAATTCAACATGAGCCTCATTTTTTACTGGAGAGGTTTAAACATAAAATTTCTAAACTGGAGAAGAATTTGGATGCTCTATGTTAATTTATAAGGGTGATATCTCCACCTCCATCAACACTATAGTACATCTTATTTTAGATGCTCACAACTCAAGGGATTCTTCAACTCTAAGTTTTATTTTTGTTGATTATTTATGTGGCATGTTAACATTTTATGCTTACATTAGGGTCAATGTATGATTTAGGAATGGGGGAGCCCGAGTATAGATTATGATGAAATTTGTCATTTTTAATTAGACTCATGAATATTGTGATTCATATATTGATTATTCCTCATGATAGCCTCATAATTTTATGATTATTATTTATAAATAATCCCTAAGTTAGGATACATTTTTTTGAGTTATATTGCATAAGAGAGACAAGCATGATTAGTGTTTTCATTAAATTACTTGTAAGTATCTCATTGGTTCTATTGAATGAAAGTGTATAAGACTTGATGCATTTTGACAATTTTATTAGCTTTGAGCCCAAGAGCATTCATTACATTTATTCTCATACATGTACTTTTGTTATGTGTTATTAAACATAGTTTGTTTATGCTAGAATTTGCTTTTGAATACATATTGAGATTACATTTTTTATGAGTTTGTGCATAAAGATGATAAGGGCACTTAGAATAACCATTATTGTCCTAAACAAGCCTACCTTACTTTTTATCCCTAGAAAACTAATTTGAGTCTTAACCTTTCTTTTCTTGAATACTAACCTTGTTACAAGCCATTTTTACCCTTCTTTCGTTATTGTCCTAAAAAATTTTGAGCGCTTAAAGTGAAGGAATTATATTAAGCTTGTTTGCATAGGATTTTGACTATTTCCATGAAAAATAAATTAGTATATTCAAGTTGTCTCCTCTTTGATGTTCTTGTTAAAAAGAAGGGGAAAAAAAGAAAAAAAAAGATGATTAGAAAGGATGTTATTTGAATCAAGTGATTTTTGGATTGATTTAAGTTGAAGCTTGTATGGATAAGTTTATGTGATTTCCTTAAATTTATTTAACCTAAAAACTTTTTTTTTGTTATACCTGACCTAAGCCACGTTACAACCTTTATCAAGTCCCTTTGATTTATGCATTAGATTCATTTTTATTAGTCTTGGAAATATTATTCATGAGCAAGCTTCTGGAAATAACTTGTTATGCTTTGATTTGAGAGCTTAATGAACCTTACACACTTTGAGTGTATAGATTGAAATTCAAGAGAGGTGTCTAAGTCTTGTTTCATTTGTTTTAAATAGAATTGATAAGATGGCATGTTTTAATTCTAAAATGTGTCTTATGAGTAATTGTTCTCTCAATTATTATTTTATCCCAAACCTTTAATGTGTATTAGCTCTTGTGATATTTCTGGATAACATAAAAGAAGATGAGAGGTTGTTAAGAGGATGATTGATGTATTGAATTAAGGTATGCTTGAGGATAAGCATTAGTCAAGTTGTTAAGAGGATGATTGATGTATTGAATTAAGGTATGCTTGAGGATAAGCATTAGTCAAGTGCGGAAGAATTTTATAAGTTATTATTTGACTATGTTAATTGGAATTGTTTCTTGTATTTTGGCTATATTTTAGTGCTTAAATAGGAAAATTAACATTCGTTTTGTTTTATGAGATGACAATTGGAGATTACATCAAATTGAAGCAATATTAGTCAAAATCACGAATTTTAAAAAAGTAGCCTGATTACTACAATAAATAAGGCAAGATTACGCCTAATGCCATATTCACTCCAAGAATTTGAATTCATTTAGGAAACTTATTTTCATCCTCGTTATGTAGAGAATTGGATTTGTTTTAGATAGGGATCCTTGCAAGAAAGAAGTAGACTAGGTTATGAGTAAGAACAGAAGACAAAAACATATCCAGTACCATATTTATCACTCTTTTTTCATTTCTTAGTAATTTTTCTCTCACACTTTCATATTTTCTTCCTTTTTTGGTGTTGGAACTAAATTCATGTGTGGCTGAATTTGAATATTCTAATTCAAGGGGATTTAAAACTTTAGTTGTAACATTTTGAGGTTTTGTTCTAAACTTGGATTTATGTTTTAATTCAAGTAGTTCTTGTTTTGTGATCTTATATTTCATGAATAATTAACACTGATTGATCTGACAAATTAATTTAATTCTATAGTTATCAATGAATTTAGTGAACTATAATTGTCATGAAGGATTGGTAAAAGTAGCAAATAATTTATTTATGAATTTGCATATTAAACTTACTAGAAACAAGAAAATTAAATTGAATAGTTGTAGCTATCATAATTATTTAATTTAAGGTCTAGTCTTTTTCTCTAAACTGATTGCTATCATGTAATTGATATGGAATGATGTCAAACTCAATCAATTAATGGTAAGTTTTGATTTGAATGCTAGGTTTGAACCAATTATTTAGAAAATTTTGCAACTTATTATAATTATTTAAATATGTTTCGAACTAAAAACTTAAATTGTGAAAATAAATCTTTTTAGACCAATGACCAAATTTATAATTAAATGAGATATTTCTTTTGAATCGAAGTTAAGTACCCTTGAATTTCTTACTTTTATACTTAGTCGATTTAATTTGATTTATTGTTAAATTTAGTTTTTTAGTTAATTAATCATACACCTCACCTTGTTTTGTGGATTAAAATTAAGAAACTAATTTTTAATCCTCTTAGAATTCGACCTAATTTAACGACTAGTATAAGAGTTTAGAGAATTAGAATTAATTTTGAGAGCTTTGAAATCCTGATCAATCATTCATCTTAACTATACCTCTATCATCTGTGCCAAATTTCACGACTCCTTCTTTTACTATCGAAATTATCAGTTGTGACAATAACCCACTCTCCTCTGTGTTGAAGCACTTTTGAGAGCAATGAACCATTGCTAGTTACATGTTCCTTATCTTCGTGTATTTTATTATTAAAAAGAGATTGAACTTGTGCTGATGCAGAAATAAGTACGTTCCTTCTTACAAAAACCAGTGAAGCATTGCTCCCATTTTAGCTAATCCCAATCTCTCTTTTTCGCCCACAGCATTTGCTTTAGAAAACTTCACTCTATAATTTTTGTTGATATGTAAAATTTTACCATATGTAGCACTTGACATTGTTATGATTTTGTGAACTATCATTGTTAGCCTTCCTCCATTTGGTCATTCTTTCTTGTTCTTATTTCTTATTGATATGTTTTTCTTATTATCATCTCCCTTTTAAGAAGATAACAACCTTTGAATCAAAATTAATTTCCATTTGCTTCGCCAAAGCCTTCTAATTGCAGGACAAACTTACAAATTCTTGAAATGAACAGTGATTGGCCCATCCTTGAATGAGGTAACAAAAGAAGTGTACTCCTTGCTCAATCCTCAAATGAGAAATATTCGTAATCTTTGCTTCATTGATTTTCTCATCTGCATCTATACTTTAAACCCACAATAAATATTTACAAAATAGACATACCTCCTTATAATAAAGTTGTCAATTCATTTTTCAATAGCTGTAAACTTGTTCTTTTTGGAAAACAGTCTCTCAAGTGAGTGTCTCTTATACATATTTATATCATGAACATAATCAATGAATTCTTTACTAATTGAAGTTCTCAAAGTAAAAGAGCTTTTTTTACACTTAATCGTTTTCTCTATAGTTCAATATTTTTTGGAGTATCTACGAGAACTTTGGAATCAACTAAATTCCACAAGTCTTGACTTCGAAAATATGCATTTTTATAAGAATCATCCATACAAGCTTCTCAATACCATACTATATTTTTTAAATGTTTCCCCTATTTATTAATTCCATTTCTCTTCACAACTTTCAATCTTCTCTAACAAAACAAATAAAATTTAATAGACAAAATAATAAAGATAGTAGTAAAAGTGCTTCAACGGAGCTCTAATACTATAAGAAAATAACAAAGAAAATAGAAAAATGTATAACAAACAAAAAAGGAAACAAAATATTTTGGAGAATAAAATGTTATTATAAATTTGGAAATATGAAGATCATTATATAATATTCTAATTTATAAACTTAAATTTAACTTCTAAAAACACTCTAATTAACAGGCTTCTCTTAAAAGAATTTAGTAAGATGACAATGGAATGATCTATGGACCTAAATTTAAATATTTTTGAAAGGCTGACTTATGGATCAAATTAGGATCAAACCAATTCGAAACTCAATTTTTCTATTTTTGCTTATAAGAGTTAAGTTTTTGGTAAGTGTGGGCCTGAGTCTGGGCAATTCAGACCTAGATGTAATTAAAAAAATATTATTTTATATTTTTAATTTAAAAAATTAGGGGGAGACTGACCTATTGTTATGCCTAAAATTCAGTTATTCAACTGAAAGATTTGATTAAAAAAACGTAAAACTCTTTATTCTCAGTTCTTAACGAATTTGTCTATTCCAAAACAATAGAACAGAATGATGACTAAATAAACCAGAACTTTGAAATCAGATAAATTAAATAAGATGCATTAATTTCCGCTAGCACAATCTGAACCGTGTCTCAATAGCGAGACCCACAACAATGGGCTACTATAATACATAAACGACCCAAGGCCTGCCCCTTCATTCCTAGTTGATGGCGTTCACGAATTCTGCCTGCGTAACAAATTGAATGAATAATGACCAGCAGCTAATTCAATAGCAAGAATTACGAAACCACACTTAATGATATAATTGTCTAGGCAAGTTTCAAGTTGAACCATCATTGGACTCTTAAGTACTTCAGCTCAAAAGCATCTCGTCAATACCCAACTAAATTGTTCAGACCAAATCTGGACGAGGCCCAATTTATGATGCAAAAAGCCTGAGGCCTGAGGGGGCTTGTTAACTAATTTTAATAGCAATAGAGGTTTCAGGAGCTAAGTTGTAGTGGGATTAGACATTTCCGTATGTAAGATGTGTAGATAAGAGAAACAAGCAGGGCGGATTTATAAATTTTTTTAAGTGGGAGTAAAATTTTTTTAAGGACAAAATTTTAATAAGAATAAAATTTTATTTTTTTTATGAGGGCAAAATTTAAAATAATAATTTTTTTTATAAAAGATTTGTTAGAGGCACTTGCCCCCGTTGTAGATCCGCGATTGGAAACAAGTCCAACTTGAAGAGGGTTGATTGAATTCTGATTTATGGCCAATAAAATAAATTAAATATATATTAATCTGGAAAAAAAAATCTAAGCTTGAGTTAAGTAGACATACCCGAAAACATGATAGCAAATGTCAGGTACAATAAAACTTCGACATCTCACTAAGAGTTGTGATAATATGAAATGGCTTGGGTAGTTGGATGAGTTACGTGGTCCAGCTTCAGGTAAGATGAGAGCTTCATTGGGAACTTAATTGTGAAATGGAACCATTGTCTTCAAGAAACCAAAATAATGCATGCAACTGACTTAACATACCAACCTTTTGTCTAATTTTGTTTTCGTATGTCATCAAGAACAAACACGTCAATGTCTAAGTACCACTACCAGGCTAGTTAATTACGTATTAATCTTCCATAAAAGAAGTCGTTCAACCCCGTGAGGGATACATAATGTTAACCTATAAAGTGAATTAAACAACTCTATAACTAATAGGGAGGATCAGAGGATGTGAATTTTACCATGTATACTAAGTTCAACTTCAATTTAATGGATCTTCTCATTTAAACTCCAATTATATATAACACATTTTATGTATTATTGTCGTTGAAAACAAAACAAGAATATCTTTCTAATTAACAAGAGTTATCCCTTTGATTGCAAAATCATGACTCTAAATTACTCTTCGAATGTTTTAAAATATGTTATATTCTCATTAAACTCCATATAGTTGAAACCATTTTAGGGAATATTTATGTATCATAATATTTAATGCTAAAAATCTTCGCTATTAGGATGATTAGATACTATATTGACTAAATTGTACAATCTGTATCCCGATTTTAAAATATATAATATGATGAAAAATAAATTATAATTATAATTTATTAAACCAACAGATATATTAAATCATGAAGATATTCTTATCCATTCAAGTAGTGTAATATAGTTTAAATAAATAAAAATGACATCTAATTTAGGAAAAATATATTAAATTCAACATAGAACTGTATTTATCTTCATTTAAGACCTCTTTTTTGTGCACTTAACTTATAATAATAGAACTAAAATGTGGCGTTAATGACCACGTATTCATGTTGCAGTGGCACCTCCATTCCAAAACCTAGCCGATGATTCCCTAACTTCACATCAATAAGCGATGCAAGGCTTTTGCACCATCAATAAATTCCTGCTCCTGGAGCCACAAGAATCGGCATGGAAAATATTGCAATCGTAACAATCACCACTTTATGTGATAAAACATCACTAAGTAGTCAGTATCGTCCACGATGCCACAAGTCAGAAGAGTGAAACAAGGACAACCAAAATTGGTCGTGGGGCACCCAAAATATTTTCAGATTATTACGATTGTTTGAGAGTGATAATGGGTTAGACTTGTTAATATTAATTAGTTCAAACTTATTATTTAAGTTACCAGTTTAATAAATAATTATGTAAATATTATATATATGTACTGTGTTGATAGTTGAACTTTACAGTGTTTATTTTAATTGCGGCTGCTTTGACAGCAAATAATGTTACATATATACAAGGATTTATATTAGATTCTAAATTGAATTGATGTGATGTATTATTATCCATTCTTAAATATATAAATATTAATCATACACTTATTTCAGTAATGGCAAGTGAAATCAATTGTCAAATACGAAGGCATTTGTCAATTTCTACAAAATATTAATCATACACTTATTTTAAATAATAACTTAAAATTAATCTTAAAATATAAATATTATAATTTTTAATATGTGCAAAATGTAGGATATACTAACAAGAATTAGACTTGGGTCAATGATTATCAAAATAATTAGAAATAGTTATTTGGATAATTAATCCTTACTACTTATAAACCCTTTAATATATTCATAATTAGTTCAAATGAGATACTCTAACATTCTCTTGAACATCAAGACGAACAATCGAGAAGTTAATAATGCAAACTAAATCTACTATGATATTATATTAAATTTTTAAATATGGACAGAATGTATAGTCCACTAATAAGAATTGAGTGATTTTGTCATATTAGAATTTCTAGTCATTTTGTCAATAGTTAAACCTTACTATTTATAAACTCTTTGATATTTTTATGTTTAATCAATATAGAATAATCTAATAATATACTCTTTTAATATATAATATGTTTTATAGTTGTGATTATCATCAAAAATTTCAGTGAAATTCAAATTCGAAATAGATATATATAACTAATAATATAACAAATTACAATGATATCATGAAATCAGTAATAAGAGAGCGCTGACGGAACAATGGTATGAAACCGGATAAGTGTTTGTGATAATCATTAGTGAACATAATCAAAACAATATAATAATGAGACGATGTTGAAAGACTTTTCAATCTTATTGGATTGGATAAGACTATCAAAAAGTCAAGCATTTGCTTTGCCCTTTTTTCTCGGGCCGGCACCCGACGCTTTCATATCACAGACAATCAACGAAATATTAATAAGACTAACGTGTTTAACGGAGGTGATAAGGTTGTCCGTCAATTAATAATTTTAATAGTATAGGTATTAAATTGAAAATTTTTCAAAAAATTGATCATTTTAAAATCTGTCTTCCGTTTACTTTTATTTTAATTATAAAATTATTAAAAATATCAAATATTAATATTCAGGACTTCTTATGATCAAAATTCATAATGAGACTAAAAAATCTAAAACAGTTTTGAAGATAAATGAGACTCATTATAGCAATAGCATTTTATTAAAGAAATTTAGCTTATAGTTGCATTTTATTTACGAAAGTTTTATGATTGTGAACTATTAATTAATAAAATAAAGTTTTTCTTTATTTATTAAAAATTTATGCATTTTTTAATTTGACTTCTTTTTTGTTAGTTGTAGTCTTTAATTTTTAATTTTTTAATGTGAAAAGGAAATAATTATAAAATATTTCTAAAAATATATATTTTGAAATGATATAATTTAAAACTTATCACTTGATTCAAATTGGATGGATCATTAAATAATTTATCTAAAAAATGGTGTAGATACTCTATAATTTATTTAACTTACAAGAGTAATACTTATGATTTTCTTATTATTAGAAAAAAGATAAAGAACTCTCACGGACTTTCCCTATTAGGGTCAACTATATAAATAATCATAAAAATTAAAAATTAAAAATATGAATGTAAGACAGGAGGAGAGAGATTCTTGAACGCAACTTTAACAGTAGTTATCGACCAAGCACGCCGATGCCGACAATTTTAGGAGTGACACTAAAATGGAGAGAAAAAAAGGCCACCACCCAATTTATATCATAAAACGTCGTAGTGTCGCTATTCTTAGGGGACCTCTTCTGCGTTATCAGTAGAGACGACCAAGTCAACCGCTCATATGGGTAGAAAATGCACGTTCAGAATATACTTATAAAAATAAACGAAATCTCCATTGAAATGTGAACCGCTCAAGAGATATATAAAAAATCAAAACAATTCCAATACTTAATACGATCTAAGTTATGGATCCCATTCAAAGTCTATCGTGATATTACATGATGACTTATTTATTAGTTAGGTGAATCGTCAGCATTTTCTTTTTTTTTTTTCAAATAAGGAGATAGACTATATATATTTATACATAAACACTGGGATTTAAAGAAAAGTTATTTAATTTTTAAAAATTCTCAAAAAAATTATTTTATTTTTATTTTTACAAAAAACTAATTTTCTTATATTTTAATTAAAAATAATCATATAAATATTGTTATGACCCTCATCCCATATCGGTGGGATGAGAGTATGAGAGAAGGAGAGGGGCTTATAAAAGAAAGCCCTCTCCTCCTTAATTTAATGTACCAAAAATCAAACATCTCCTCTTAAACAAATTAGAGGGTTAAGTTTGTAATCCCTATTTTGTTATAGTGAAATTCTTCTCTCTCCGTGGTTTTTACCTTATTGGGGTTTTCTACGTAAATTTCTTGTGTTCGTTTCCGTGCCTTCTTTCCAACACCACCCACGCCTTATTATGTAAGTTTTGTATTACTTTCCTTTTAATACAAAAAAAAGTGAAAAAATCTTAAGCTATAACAGTTTCACAAAATAAATTAACATCGAAACCGATAATATGATATTTATAGAGTCAGTTCTTAATATTTAGGTTGTCATCTTTATTTACATGTCAATACAACTGATGAATTACACTTTATAGAGTTAATATGATATTATAAATACTTTGTTTAAATATTAATTAAATATGTTATTTTACTTTAACGTTTTACAAACGGTTTAAACAAATTCGTATTGTTATTTCTGTTGGTACTTTTGTATACAAAGTGCAATGAAAATAATTTAATAATATTACATTATAAAATGGTATCAACCGCAACGACAACGATTCATTTAAACTTTTCGTGAAATGTTAAAATATAAATCACACATTTAACCATGTGAAATATATGTTATTATTTTTTCTTAAAATTTGGTGGATCTCAATGACCATTTGATTTAATAAATTTGCGGTGCGACCCAAATCAAAGAAAAAAGAAAATCTGTGTTTGAAACAAAGAGCTTGAGCCGTCATTAGTATCATTTTTTTTAAATGAAATTCTCTCTTCTCTTGCCCGAAGATATAGACATCATTGAAGATATAGACATCATTGATTAAACCTCGTTAAATTTTTGTGTCATTTTTTCTTTATTTTCAGTTCTTTAAGTGTGTGATTGTACGTGTAAATTTGTGGCGATTAATCTAACAATACATTACCGGATCAACCCTAAGAATGGCTTCTTGTCCATGGAAGTACTCCATTTCGTGGGTGCAATTTGGAAATATGCAGATTTATTTGCTCCAAAATATAAACAAAGTTGGTCATATATAAGGATGCAAATGGGTCAGATTAAGTAAGGCCCGTCCTAAGTTCGAACTAGCTTGACAACTTATGCTAAGGCTCGGTCCAGTATGAGGCTCAATCGAATTTGAGTCAACTGAAACATCCTTTTTTAAGAAAACGATCCTGATCAACTAGGACCTGACCTATTAACCTCGGACCATACTGGGCCCATAAACCTTGACACGGTTTATGCGTGCTACGCCATTGACAGGGATACAGGAGATTCATAATGGGTAAGCTATAGTCTGAGCCATTGGTCTCCATCTATGAACTCCATGCCCAGAAAGGGCTTAATTTCGTCATCAG
>JAOTIZ010000002.1:5808454-5829150 GCA_027123425.1 Erythroxylum panamense | reverse complement strand
TTTAATCTGAAATTTTTTAATTGAAATCTTACAAAAAGAATTTTTTCTAAAAATTTTACCTTAAAATCTTTTTTAAAAAATTCATTAACCTAACCATCACTATATATATTGGCGCAATAGGTTAAAGAATTTAAATTTTTTGATTAAATACACTCTTTTAGTATTTGATTTTTATATTATGTCCTAAAAATGAATAAGAAGATATAAGAATTGAAATTTACATTTTATTAGTAAACTAAAATGTAAATTTAATGTATATTATCTTTGAAAATTGACATTGCATACCATTTTACATACATGAAAAAATCTTGTTATGTATATACTTAAAAAAACCAGAACATATGTTATACTGAATTATTAGTTAGATTTCATGTAATTAAAATAATTTTTTAAAAGGAAAAAAAGAAAGAATTATGAATCGTATCTAATACCGATACAAGAATTATAAAATATCCCATCTAATACGGGGACAAGAACTGTAATATCCTTAATTAAACATCTAGTTAGTAAGCTACTCGTCGTACGTTAAACAGGAACTTAACGGAAAACAGTTTACTAGCTCGGGATAAAAGTTAAATAAAATAAAAGAAAAAGAAAAGAAAAGAAAATGAAGATCAAGATGGCGATGCGATGGCATCGTGTGAAAGGAGTGGCAGGGAGCGGTGGGCGCGGACTTGGGAAGGACGGAACATCCCAAGTTTGAAAACTGACTCACAATGAACCCGACCGCAAATGGGTCCACATTCGCAATTCAACTTCCTAGCGTCAAGCCTTAGGGGTCCACTAAACCAATGAAGTGGGACCCAAAAGCAGTGTGATCCTCTGCACATGGTGGCTTTCCTTGCGTAATCATTACGCATTACAAAAGCAGTGTGATTTTGGGCTAATCATTATGCATTACAAAAGCAGTGTGATTCTGGGCTAACTTTCATCCAAAAGACTAAACCTCGAGTGATTGAAACTTAAACAGGTATTCGTATTTGGGCTATTTGTATTCCTACGGAAATCTTGTTCCCTTACAATCTTAACCAAATTCCTGAACAAACAGAGCAAGCAGGCATTTTGCTTCAAACCGAAGAACGACCCTAAAGTGGCATTTGGTATATCCTGATTACTGTACAAATAAGGAAAAATTTATGCTCTTTATAGTGAATGAAGTTCGAACTTTGACAAATTCACTGTTGAGTTTCTGGATTTGCAAGAATTGGACTGCTACCATAGTGGTCTCCCCACGATCACTCTCAAATAGGCCCATCGAAACTTCATCGTTAAATTTACCTGTCATCAACCTCAACCATTTACTCAGTCGTTGCTTTACCACTCTTAGTTCGCTAGATTGTCAGCCATTTCTTGTTTCCTCCACCACCATCTTTAGAAGTATTTCCTTTCTTATGCTGCTCAATGTCCACAAACCTGAAACCTTTAAACTCCCAAAAGCCTCATTATTGATCCTAGTGTTAACGTAAACTCGAAGCCAGCTTGGTTTCGTAAGAAAGGACCAGCGCTATTTGGCCCTTATGATACTATGCAGAATGGGAATTCAGCACCACTATTTTGACCATTGTCACCTCTACAAGTGATCTGTTTATCAGGTCCATCGGCGGTGGATATTGTTTCTCGTCTGTTTAGACCAATGAGGAAGGATAAGAACAAAAAAGAGGAAGAAGGGTAAAGTGGTGTATAAATGGATGCCCACAAGCCATGTTGCTAAAATATTGCATTGTGTTGGATAATCAAGGGAATGTGGTTTATGGTTATGGTGGATAGTTATTTCATCGTCCTCTTAAGAAATATGGCGGCTTCCCAAGTCAGTGTTTTGACTGCTGAATTCGTCTGGCATATAGTTATCAAGATAAATATTTTTCCTTACCTAGTCATACTGAAATCTGACTCATGATCTAAATTCAAGTGGATTTTGCTTAGTTCATTCTTGCATCGGAGAAAAGATTAACACTATGCTGCACAAGATCCTTAATTCATGGCATTCTTGATGAAATCTCGCAGATGGCTATACTTGGCGGTCCGAACATTGGGAAGTCGAGTCTTCTTAACGCATGGAGCAGTGTTTTGTCGCTACAGCCTGTCTACTTTTGGGGTTGCATGGGTGATGGGTGTGTATATCCTAAAATTTCAGTTATCTATTCATCAATATCCTTTTGTAAGTAATTTATTTGACTGAAAATGGCCTGTTTTTATTTAGAAAGGAAGCGATCATTACATGTTACATATTATTACAAAAACAATCAGTAACAAGCAGGTGGGCTGATCAGCCATTGGCCACCTCCAGTTTTGGCCAATCTTAGCTCACAATGATAACAACCAACCTATTCCCCTACTTCAGTCGTAAGAAAGATTTACACTTCATGGAGGGGACCTGTCTCTGGAGCTCTCCTCGCACAATTCACACAGGTTCAAGTTGGCTGCACCAAAGACAGACAACTCTCCCCTGTATCACTAACTTGGTGAGAGGTGTATGTTTCATCATGCATCAGGAGATATGCCTGTATACGCATAATTGTGTCTGCAGGAGAATATATTTGCTGTTACCGGATACAGAGAATCAACTTAGCACCTTACGAAGTTCATTGACAAGTTGCAGACGGTTTGACGGCTCAACCTGCATCGAATTGTGAACTGTTGTTATATATGATTCAGATAATGACAGACAAGTATCACCTTAAAGGCAAAGCAAAGATCATGACCGTTTACCTTGCTTAAAAGGGCAGCCAGACCTTGAGGTAGAGCCTTCAAGTCTGAAGCAGATTCACCAATACTTCTGAGTTGAAGCAATACCTTCTGGACCCGCAATTCCTGTAGCTTTTCTTCATAGTTTCCCGAATCTTCTTTCCATGCAAAGAAAGCCTCGTCGTCCATCCAAGCTGCTTCTCTGCTACTGGCAACACCAGAGCTCAAGAACCATGTTCTCATCAACTCTAGTGCAGATTTGTGAGACAGTTGGTCACCAGATGCATCTTTGATAGTCTTGACCATTGAAAACTCGGCAACTCTCCTGCGTAGCCTTCTGTAGAAATATGTACGGGATCTACCCCAGTCCACCACTTCTTTAATCACTCCTTTAGCAGCCATCCTTAGCGAGGAATCATGAAGCTCAGCAAATTTGGTAGCTATCTGAGTATAGACTGGAAGGAGCTGTTTTTCACGAGCGCTTATCTGCTGTTGTAATGATTCATGTGTACCATAATTGCCACTATTCCTGGCTTCCTGAAGCTCTGCCCTCAGATCGATAAGCTGTTGATCAAGCCTACCCATACAATCCAGCAGTTCCTTTGTCCTAAATTTGATCTCAATCATTCCTTCTGGCTCAAGAACATTGCCTTTAGCTGTTCTGTCAGCATACATTTCAATATGGTCTGAATTGATCTGACTATCCACCACAACCCATGCTCCACCTCGAAGCTCACCCATCATGGGGATGTATACAAAAACAGGTTGTTTGTATGACCTAAGGTTCTCAACTATGGTTGAACCTGCCTGCAGGATACCTTCAAAAAGGTCTCTCTGTCCACCCGAAAAGCCTCTCCAATTGGCAAGAATGAAAAGTGGAAGCTCTTCCTTATTAAAATCCAATATAGCTTGTGCTGTTTTTGTTGCCGAATCTGGAAACCATACTTGTCCAGCCTGAGGGACAACCCTCTCATGAGAATCGAGCTGTCCTGGGTCAGCAGGGATAACTTGCATAACAGTCTGTGTCTCAACAGCTACTATTCCTACAGGAATTCCTCCTAACTTTGCCCTTCCTGTAACAACTGTCCTTGCCCAGCCTTCCAGTGTCTCGACAAAACTATCCTTGTCAAAAATACCACCGAGCCATTTCCCATTACCATTGAGAATGCCAGAAATAGCAGCACGCGGATCACACGAGTTTTCTGGGAAGTATTCCACGGGCCTTTCTGGGGGATCCAAGGAACTAACAATGGGAAGTGCACCGCCTATGTGGGGAGGTATACAGCTTAACCACTTCAAAATGGCAGATACACCTTCAAGGTCATCTGATACCGTTAGATGAACAACTCCATTAGTTGCCATAATTTTAGGTCCACCAAGTTGCATGTGAGAGCTATAAACCTCACGACCAAGAAGTTTGTTTAATGCAGAGAAACCCGTCAAAATAATGGGCTGATCAAGCCTCTGTATGCATCTCATGCCAAGCCTAGCAAGATAAGCACCAATTCCCACAGTTCTGCCAGTCACATATGTTAAGGTAAAGGTTTCATGGTATGCTCTAGAATAGGCACTAGCAATTGCTCCACTTCCAGATAAGTTCTCGACTCCCAAACCATCCTCCTTCCCAACAATGGCATCTATCACCCATCTAGTTTCTCCATCTGCCAATTTCAGCTCATGTGCTATGACAGAAGATCCAATTCGTGCATAATCCTCCTGATTTAGGTATACATACTGGAAACCACGCTCAGGGCATAATTCATCTGACCAACCAATCTTAAAGCAGGACTTAACTTCCTCTGCCACCCCAATACGAGCACCAGAATTGGCTGCCAAATAAATGAGAGGCAGTTTCTTAGTGCAAGCAAGATCAGTCACTGCAAGGAAGAATGCATCCTCTCTCGGACCAAAAGATCCAGCTTTGAAGGTAACATCATTGGCTACTATCAAAATTTTCCTCCCTGATGGGAACTCTGGCGTAGATAATTCCATGGTCCAGGCTACCATGCCAACATCATTGAGCCCCACTGGACGATCAATAGGAACAAGAGGAGTACCCCAGCTACCTTTTCTCTCAGCAAATACAAGCTCTGCAACTTTGAGAAGTTTACCGTTGGGTTTCCCAGTTCCTGGAAGATGAGCAGCCCATATTTGTTCCAAGGCTGCCTCAAATGCCTGAAAGAAAATTTGAGCAGTGTAAACGGAGCTTTTATTTTCTAAACTTCTGGGATCAATAACCAAATAGTAATACCCTCAAGCAGAAAATATCGGACATACCAATGGAAAATCATAGCAGTAGGTCGTGCTGCTTCTCCTTGCCAACAGACGTTTCCGATCGAGAGCTGTCAAAGACTGGTAATGTGCATTAATTGCTACACCATGCAGAGGACCATGCTCGGAGATAGAATGATATACCACACTGTGTTTGTTGGTATCGTCAAATTCCCGATATATCTGAATGGAACATCAGTCAGTAATGCATTAGTGATACCTTAGTTTCCATAAGAAAACTAAAATTTTAAACCAGATCAAAAACCAAAAACCGATATATTCTTGTAGTGAGGAAGTTAGTGATGATGGCAACTTCATTAGTCACTTATATCTGTAAGATGCGTGATGATAATGACTTGCAAGAGCATGAACTGATGTTCGCATTAATACACATTTTGAAACTAAACAAGTTGATTCAAAGTGTCTATAGGCCAAATACTATCCCCCACTGAACCTCTGACTCCAATTTCTATGGAGTTGACTTACTGAGAATAGTTTTTCCACCATGGGGAACGCACCATTTCTAGCAAGTTCCATTCGAAAAGTAGTTAGCATTGGAGGAGTCTACACACAATTGGTGCATATATACCTCCATTCCTCTTCTAGTCTAATTTCTATGGAGTGAACAGAATGGCGAGAGTTTATCCATTCCTCTTCAAGTCACAATTCATTTAAAAGTTGTGTCAGTAGTTGCCAAGCCTAATCAAAAGCTTTTCCGAAAAGAATTTATCAGATGGGATAACTTACATGTACCACACAGGTGTGACCAGTAACATTAGTGACAATAACCCTCCAAGCACCATTTGCTTGTCCAGATGATGCCATCCAGAGCCTAACTTCCCATTCACAAACACCTAACCTGTGCATTCTGACGCCAACTGATGCATGAATTTCCCGAGCCTGTTCTTCCAAAATTGAGTGAACAGCAGCTTCTTCTTGGTCAGCATCTATTTCAACTCTCCTGAAAGACAGTACCACAAATATAAGGAACTTTGTGTATCCAACAACAATAAACACCAAAGAATATGATAAAAATTGTAGAAGCGAATACTTGGTATAAGGCACAAGATCATCTATTCTCTGCTCGTGCAAGATACAGAGATACATATGAGCATGATCTGATTTGACAGTAGCATTATGCGAATTAAGCTCCAATTCCTCCATTGCAGCAACTAATGACCTCAAAATGCTTCTTGAAGTAAAGGATGTAGCTGATTGCAGACGGGTTGCTTCCATACCCAGCCCTTGATATGCAGCAAATCCTTCATTAGTTGACTGCCTGACAAGCGTTTTAAGGAACATCCTCTGGATTGGCACTGGCTTATCTACTACAGTATACAAATGCCATTGTCGATCTCGGGACGGAGTATATTTTATGTTTTCATATCCTTTAAGCTTGTCCTGCATCAAAACAATATATATCATACTTTACATCAAAATCTAGAATGATCTTGTCTTGTTCTCCTCAATTTTCGTTTAACTTCTTTTATTTTTCCAAATAAGCATACAACAGCCATCAATAAGCATACCAGTTCAAGGTAAATGGACAGCGGTGGCTCCAAATGTCGCAGCAGAGGCTCTTCTTCATAATAGAGCTTTTCTGCTGTCCAGTGAAAAGAGTGTCTCATAGGAGCTCGCCCTTCATCCCTCTGTATGATACAGCTAATAACCCCCACACCTGCAGTCCGTAAACTGGAGCCCACTTCTTGCTCTTTAAGTATTTCGGCTAATCTCTCAATTCTTTCCTGGGCTTGATCCTCATCACCACTGCAAGTAGTCAAAGTACAGCATTGCTAAGAATGGAATGGACCCAGTGAAGGTTGCATTCAATAGCCTGATATTTTTTTCGGTATACTTTAAAAATTTTCACTTCCCCTTAAGTTTCTAAAAAGAGACTTGGAAACCTAATAATTTGAATCTTTAAATTGGGACTTGCTACCGAGCTACACCATATGCAGATAGCATTTAAATTAAATGCACTACCTAGAGATTTTTTTTAATGCTATTGATATTCAAATTCATGAAAGGGCATACAAGTCAGTAATAGACACCCCACATACCTATCCTGAAGTAAACTCATCTGATTGTTGATGCCCACCAGTGCAATATGCATCATATTACCAAAAATAACTGATTCTGCAGATCCACTTGGAACTGCTTCTTGAAGGTTATGAGTTGTTTCCCTTATAGCGGCATTAATAATTGTGGGTAAAAATTGGAGAGACTTGATGATAACCATGGCTCCCCATTTCCTCTGACAATGTTTCTCAACATGTGGTTTATCTGACAATACATCTTCAGAGCCACCCTTTCTCTCAAGATGCTCTTCCAAGAACTCCCATGATGCAATAAGACCAGATCTGTGCCACTGCATTCTGACACTTCCTTTCACAAGATAGGGCTGGCAGGTATGGACAAACAGTCAATTTAAGAAAATACTATTTATTAAGAAGAACAAGCAGAAGGTTAAAAAAAATTTAGATAGTACCTGGTATAGCCTACGAACATAAGTTTCGACAACCCGTCTTTGAAGGGTGTGATCACTATGATCAAAGAGACTCACAAGAGCATCCTCAACTGCCAATGGAGCATTGACAAGATCCTCCATCCGTTCATTAATGGCACTTTTTCTCTTGGGAGTATCCATATGTTCACCATCCTCAGTGAACATCTCTAATTCAGAAAGAGTCCTAGCAATGGTGGAACGAAGTTCACTCAGCTTGGTTTGTTCAAGCAGTTGACTTGCCTTTAGTGCCAACTGCACACACCAAAAATTTACTGTTTAAGGAGCAAGAAATAACCATGAAAACAATGTCAAAAACAACCAATCTTCAATGTACAAACATCTAAAATCCTTGACTCATTTTCAAAACTTGAGTAAAGTAGAGCAGCATGGATTAAATGCTCATAATTTGACAATTAGACAAAGTGCAACAGCTGACCTCAGAATAACTTGTATGGTTAAGTTGAGAGAACCGGATTAGTTTATCCCTATATGCAGCCGGGTTTGGATAAACCAGCTGTTCCATAAGCCGCAATATTAATTTATTTTTACTCCTAACACCCTGCAAACCACAACATAGATGCTATTAGTACTACTACAGAGATGAAGTGACCATGGCCAGCATGACATAGATATGATACCTGATGAGAAAGTACAATGTCCACAACTTTCAATAGATCTTTCTTATACTGAAGTCGAAGACGCTCAATCACATCAGCCTGAAGAAAAAAGAACAGAAGTATTATAAAAGTGGGAAACAGAATACTAAATAGACTTATGGATAACATGGTCCACAAGTAACACTTGGTAGAACTACCCAAAGAAAACTAGGAAACTAAGCCTGGAGTACGTTGACAATAAGTGTTATGCTCTATGAAATTTGACGACGGTCTTAATAGCAACTACATACTGCCAAAGGCACATGTCAAAAGATAATGGAGACAAGGAGCAAAAAATGATTATTACCAGGTAAACGTGAATATTAGAAGGAAGATCAACACTTGAGATAAAAGATCAGATTCATCCCAGAGAAAATAGATAAAACTAACTGTAAAGATTAATAAATCACGGAAGGGTGTTACTTTAATCTTGTATTAAATGTTAAGTTCAAATTAGAGCTATGATGTTTTTACAGAATGTCGAAAGATTAGGTGAACCATCTGGACATAGTCAGGTCAAGTTAGTAGCAGTAAGACACCACTGATCCAATAACGAATTGTATTTTACTAGATTGCTTACCTGTATATTGTCACTAAATAATTCTTCAACTGAGAGATATTCTTCAAAAAGTGACTGAACAATAACACGGGCATGACTCTCTCTTCCGCCCTCATAAGACTTCACAACACTCATCAGTGGCTCAACAAGCCTTTCCTGTGCTCCTTTCTCCTTCTCAGGACAGGAGGATAAATGGGCCTATAGCAAGAAGCATGCCAAAATAAGCTTACTAATTCCCAAGTGAAGTGAGAAAGAGTTCAAATAAAGGAAGTGAAATAAGGAATTTACTTCAAGAACACCCCTCAACAATTTGGCAGGAAAGTCAATATTCTGGACGCTTGAAATTCCCTCAAACTCCCTGTACGTTGATTCCAACTGAAAGGTTGTGGCAAGGCACAATTAGGTCACATTTCTTAAATTCACTAGAAGAGTATGCAAGAAAAAGGACAAACAAGAGAGAGAGAGAGAGAGATCAAAAGAAACAATTACTGAATTTCGAAGATCTTTGGGAAGTCGGGTTGCTAGAACAGCCAAGCACTCTTGCCATTGAAGGAAAGGGAGTTCAGGACTATCAAGACAACTAAGCAAGTTTTGCACTACCTGTCAAATTCAGTATAAAATATTCATAAGACTATCAAAATAGACCTTTAAAATAACAACGCTGAATCTTGCAATAAGGCGAGAAGAAATTTACTTCTTCAATATTATGATCATAACCAGCAAGAATCATGCGGGCTGCATTCAGACTTGCAGCACATCTCTGGTGGACTTTACCAGAAATAGCAGTAGGAGGCCCCAGGATAGGGAAGCTCCCATGAAATGATTCTGCTTTCCTCACAGCTGAAGGATCATCAAGATCAAGCCTTGCAATAAGCTCACCAGCCTACCCAAAAAAAAAAAACTTTTTAACATCATACTAAAATTGAGTAATGTTTCTGCATGCAACATGATTTACCTGCATTGCTTGGCCTTCAGACATTTTAAAATGAATAACTCCGGAAGCAGGTGATAGAAGGGGCATACACATCTTCATGACTTCAACCTCTGCATAAGGAGTGTCGGCATCAATATGACTGCCATCTGAAACCAAATACCTCAGTAACTTGCATGGTGTTTCTGCAACTAATTTTGATGGATCGTGATCATTCTGTAATAAGCAGGTTCTTCCGTCAATAAGAAGACGAGTTCCTGCTGCTTCTTCCTCAGCATAAATCACATGACTGTTGCCATCCAACTGTGCCAACACAGAAGAACCCATACTATTAGAAGTCTCACAGAGAGAGAGAGAGGGGAGGGGGGTTCACATAGATGATACTATAATTTGTGAAGCAATGTTTAAAATTTTGATGGAAAGAATGAACACTTGCCTGCATCAATAGCCCTCCATCACGTAAAGTATGTATCTCTGCTTCAATCTCTGATTCATTCATCGTCAATCTATAGCTTCCTGGTCCCCCTCTAACCATGTCAATCTGTATACAATCAAAAATATTGGTGACAAAGAATTCCACAGAAGAGCCAAAATTCTTTCCTGAACATGTAAAAGGAGAAAAAGAGAAATTGTATTGGAGTAGCCAATGAAATGACATGAGCTTGAAAAAGAACATACTGTGTATTTGCTTCCTTCTATGTTCAGTGAAACTTGAGAGTGAACAAGGGATATGTGCTGGAGAAAGGAACGATTGACATGATCAGCACTTCAAAGATCAAGTCAATATCTAACATGATGGAAAATGATATTCTTTGCCCCTGTACCTTGGGAGGGATCTGTCCCTTTTCAAGATAGCCAACATAATCAGACACCATAGCCGCACTGCTAGCAGATGCTTTCTGTAGCAAACACAAGAAAAATAAATCAATGGCTTTTCCGACGTGCAAATGTTAAGCACAGGTTTCCATTTCTACTTCAGCAGCCAAAAATGCGAGGATTTTACGCAGCTTCTTACATATAAAGCCCCTCCAATAACTGAGAGATACCAAGGAGGCCTCTCTGCTCTGACCCGCATCGCAATTCTACTGTCCAACCAACCTGTGTGGATTTTGTTCTCTCTGTAATCTGAGGCCTGGATAGCATTGCTATTGATTAGTTGAAATTTTCTGGATGGCTTTTTATTTTCTTCCTCAAAAGTTAAAAATGAAGATAAATGCTCAAAGATGAACACGAGAAAAATTACGTGTAAAAGGTCGATTGTGTAATCAACATTGGTACGGATTTCTCCTCGAATTTGAATTTCTTTCAGCCCAAGGACCATATTTGCAATAGCCAAAGCTCTGGACTCCCCAAAAGCAAAAACATGTCCTGAGGAATGATTTGGAGAATTTCAGTGACTTTCTTCAAATATCATAATTGATGGGAAATGATCAGCCTTAAGATTGATCAAGACTTAAAACTTGCCAGACGAGTTAATTTAATATGCAACTCACAGGATAATTTGCCTAACAACTGTTAGAACTTGGAAATGAAACCTTCTATAAGAAATATAATCATCCATCCACTGGCTACGTATTCAAAGTATGAAAATCTTAAAATAATGTTGTTGACCACTGGGCTCTAAAGAGAGGTAAAACTACTCCAAAGTAAACAGTATATGTATATTGCTCCATATTCTTTCAACTACATAAGCCTTACATTAGATCTGGTCAATAAGGAACATTAGGGATATTCTTCTTACTGAATATTGAAAATTCTTCAGATTAGAAATGAAAAGAATTTCATAAACAGAACTGAACTTGTAAAGTGGAATAAAATCTGTATTTATAGCACATGCTTACCAAATTGAGAGTCTGAAAATTCATGAATGCCTCCTCCAGACTACATATCAAGACAAATAACTAAGTTTAGAAAACCCAAGATCGTGTCAGCTGAAAAATATAACAAACAAGTAAATTTAGCATATGAAAGGAAAATACCTTAACGGAGAAGTAAGCCCACACGTTTGGCTTGCTTTTAAAACTAAGCTCCTGTCCATGGTTACTTAATTCAGTCAGCTTCATTATAAAAACTACGAACTTCAAATAACATCGAGCAAAACTCAAGTGGGCACCTGTACTTTCCCGCTGGTAGGCTTAAAACCATCATCTGGATCCTCACTTGTCACACGCACAGCGACACAATGACCTTTTGGTCTTGTCGACTCTGCCTTGTCAAAATCAAAAACTGTGGCAACAGTTGAAGTTTTTCTCCAGGCATCATAACCACCACCATGTTCAATTCCATAGAAACGCCTTATCTCTAAGGAATAGCAACAATAAAGAATGTCAGAAATATAAATATTCAGTAAAGAAAACAAGTTTTTCCAATTCCAAAACCTTTTTATTGCATACCCGGAATTTGCCACAGAGGTATTCCCATCCCAACCGCAACCTGAGCTGCTGGCAAATTTATTTCAGCAATCCACTCAGTGACAGGGTGTTCCACCTACATTTAGCTTATTGGGAAGTGATTAGAAAAAGGAAAAAGAAAAGCAGGAATATGCTTTGAGAATGGAATGATCATCTGAAACTTCACATCAAAACTTTGCATACTATAACAAAGTAGAGGTGTGGAACTGTTCTTCAATGATATCAATGCCTTATAGCATGCATTTCTAAATCATCAAGGCAAATTTTCATTTAAAAAAATGAGTAAATTTCTTCAAATGATATCTTGTTTCCAAAGGAACTTGTCAGAGTTAAAAAAACATAATAGTTTCCCAAAGACAGCTAATAAAATGTGCCGTTGTCAACCTCAACCTAGTCATCCATTTTATTACATAGCTAAAATGAAAAATTAAACTGGAAGGAAAATGATCACTTAACCAGGAATCAGAACTTAACCAGGAATCAGAAAGAAAAGGGTGAAATTTTTTACATACCTGCAACCGAGGATTGAGTTCTAAGAAGTAGTATTCACCAGTTTCCATACTAAATAAATATTCTACCGTAGCTGCTCCAACATAATTTACACTCTTTGCCAACCTTCGAGCTGCTTGCTCCAGCTTTTTGACTGTCTCCAGTGGTGCAATAGTAATTGGGCCTTCCTCAATTATCTATTTACATCGATAACGAGTTCAAACCTTATAGGTAACATATCAGAGCTGATTATGAACACTATTAATTTGAAGGAAAAATATGATCCTTCAATGTTGGCATACACATAAGACAAATAGGCAAAATTGTCCCAAAACTTTCACTACAAACGAGTTTACCTTTTGGTGCCTCCTCTGAACACTACAATCGCGGCTATGCAAAGCTGCTACATTTCCATACTGATCACACAGTAACTGGACTTCTAAATGTCGACTCTGATGGTGAAATGGGAAAATGTTACCAATAAGATTCACACTTCTTAATCATGAGAAAAGTACATCATTAAAGGTAACAGAGTAAAAGACTAACCTGGGAAGCAACCTTCATTATGAATATTGGTGAACCTGGAACTTCACCTTGCACTTGCTTGAACAATGCCCTAACTTCATCATCATTATGAACCTAGAGAATTCAAACGCAGATGCAGAATTGGTCCATCTTTACAATTTAGAAACAAAGACCTAGGTTGAACAATACAATAAGGACGCTCTTCTAAAATCAGATGAAAAATATGAAAAGTTCCCAGGAAGGTTAGGAAGGTTAGTTAGGAAGTTATTCAATAGTTCATAAATTGCAATATGAGGCAAACCTTTCTTATGCCTTTACCGCCACCACCCCAAGATGCCTTGATCATCGCAGGATAACCAACAACTTGACAACTTGCTATAGCTTCCTCTGTAGTGTGCACACAAGCTTCCCTATATACCTCATCTGGGATTGTCACTAAGCAACTTTCAGGAGGAATTTTCACCTAGGATCAGCAAGTCAGTACATGGTTAGATGAGGAATGACTTGAAAATTAAGAATAACATCACAGCATCTGGTACAAGTTTATTACATGAGAACCACTCCATGGAAGTGTAGGAACATCTGCTGCTTGAGCAATTAAAGACGAGCCAATTTTATCTCCCAATGCTGCCATAGATGTTGCAGGTGGCCCTAGAAATACAATTCCCTTTGCATTCAATGCATCTGGCAGTTCAGGGTTCTCTGATGCATGACCCCAACCAGGCCAAACTGCATCAACACGTGTTATCTCTGCCATCTGCAAATATAGTATCATGAATGTTTATAAACTATACAAGTACAGAACTTGTTTGTCAAAATGGGGTCATAGTATCTTTCAGACTGGAATCAAGTACATTGACCATTCTTATTTGGTAGCATGTATAACTAATGAAGACACAGCAGAAAGAGTGAATCAGTTAGTGGGCACTTGATCTTCTAAATGTTCCGAGATAAATAAGCAAAGTAGATTCTCAAAATTTATAGAAAATTCAGCTTGTTAATGAAAAATAATTTATTATCTGAAGCTTCAGAATAGGAATGCCATTGAAATTCAAACTACGCCTAGAGTAGATATGATGTGCCAAAATTATATCTGCAGAAAGTGCGACATTGATTATATCCTTCTTTTGTACATTGCTTCCTATATTTGAATGAATAAGCTAAGAGAGAATTTGAATGATCAAAAAGTTAAAAATTAATATGCATACCTCCACAATTAGTTGTACATTGGCATAATTATTGTTATTAGTCCCACCAGGAACTTCCACAAACTGATCGGCAATTCTGATATGCTCTGCATTGATCCTCATGTCTTCTGGCGTAGCCATGGCAACCAACAAGATTGCCTTCTCTGTTCCAAATGTTTCATAAGCCCATGTTCTAATGCTACGTATAAACTTGACAGCGGCCATCCCATTGTTTGCAATTAATATACTATGGATTGGCTTCTTTCCTCTTAGAGCATGGCAGAATTCATCCACTTCAGATATAACAGCTGGGCTCCTCAGTGGAAGTACCCCATTCATATACCCATTTCCACGACCAGTAGCCACAGATAACGACGGTCTCCTTTGTGCTTCTGACATACTGCACAGTACACAAAAACTTGAGGTTCCTTAAGTTGTGCTACTGTCCCCTTTTTTTCTTAAAACCCCAAAGACCAACAGAAACGAAAAATATCTATTTAAAGTGATAACATATAATATCAGATGAAAAGCAAAGAAAGAAAAAGGTAAGACAAGCTCCAATTACGTTGAGACTCCGACTAGCTTCTCAAAATTGAGCTTTCTGAGCAATTATCAAGCCATTGTCATGAAGCTATTGCTCTGACTCTATAGTTGCTTCACAAAAACTTCTAGAAGAACTAAGACCAAGTATATTCTGATACCAGTTGGAAGCAATCGATCGCATACAAGTAATAATCTCGGGTGCAGTATCATCAGGAACTAATCAAGCAACTAAAAACGTGTACAAAAAGTTTAACTATACCACTATAGGGAGTGAAAATTACAACTTTGATTTCTATTAAACTAAACATTAATCAAAAGGCCGACAAGCAAGACGACAGCACGCTACCGCCCTCCCAGAGTTCCAATTTACCAATATCATATGAGACTTCAAACAGCAAGGTTGTTAGGGATACAGGAGCAACACCCAATTTAAAATAGAATTTCAAACTGACATACGAACCTGAAAATTTCAATCTTGTTATCAATGTTGGGCTCCAACATTGATTAAGTGTAACAAAGCATCAATCTTGAGAATCTAAAAGCGCCGGCCCGTCGCAAAGTAAGAAAAAGAGAGAGGGAGAGGGAAAATGGGCATATGTTTCCTTTGCTTTCTATGTTGTGTGAGGGATGCAAGAAATTTCCTGTTATGTAATGTCCATTCACAGCCTTGAAGCCATTGTTGTATCTTCTTGGTATGGTTTCGTGTGTGTGTTTTAAGTGAACCAGTTTTTTAAGTGAAATTTTGCAGGTAGTTAGGTACGAGTTAGAGAGGTGGGTCTTCGAGTTTTAGCGGCTTTTAATGACCCTGCACGTGGTACCTGCCCCTGCCACACCACCATCTCATTTTGTAGTTCTTATCTTCAAAGTTCAAACGGAGTAGTTCCCATCTACCCCCATCTCACTAGTTAAGTCTGTTCAGCAAACAAACAAGAACAACCCAAGGCATTATTCAAGCGAAAAGATCCCATCCCATCTCTTTTACTTTTTTTTTTTTTTACTTTCTAGACGTTTTCCCATTTCCCAAATTTCAGCTAAATAGATAAAGAAAAATAAGAACAATTCAATATTTATTGCCTTTCAGTTTCTGTGTTCAAAGTTTCTTTCTCTATTTACACTGGTAAGTTGATAAGGAACTCTTCTAATTTAAGTAAAGTTGTAGGTTTGAACTGTCCTTATGTATGTAATCGTTTAAAATTTAAAATCAGAGTTTTACTTCTCATAAAGGATCTACCTGACTCGAGTGGGGATTAGTCTAGAAATAAATAACTTAAAGATATTTTTCTATAATTAGGACCTTCTTAAAATACCTCATGAGAAAAAAAAATGCTTTCTTTATTTTTCCACGTATTTAATGGAAATTTAGGTTTGTTACATGGTTTTCTTACAATCCCATCCCACGTCAACCAACAAACAAACGCTTTTGTATTGTCAAACTTTGGTTTTTATAGGGTGGTCTTGACTGTGAGTTGGGTGGTGTTGTCGGACCAACCCTTCTTTTTCTGTTGATGTGGGAAAAGGTATAGGATTAGAGAACACGTCTACCTTCTATAGTATAAACACCTATGACATAAGCAATTAAGATAGAAAAGGAAAAAGAATCTGTGATGCATTGATTTTGATTAGTATGTGTACAGGTGCAGAAGGGTTTGATTTTGGTGGGTATATTAATTTGCCATGAGGAAGTTCGGTTATGGTTGGAGGTTAGGTCTATCCTTGCCTTCCTTATTGATTTTGATAATGGCATTTACGTCTATCTATTCTATGTTCATTGGGTCATTTTGGGAAAGAAACCCCTTCCAAGGAATATGAAATGTTATGTTGACTTTGATTGTGAATTTCGTATTCATTGTTAAAAATTAGAATTTAAGTAATTTTAAATGAAATAGAGTTGTTTGCATTCGTTAGTTAAATCCAACTTTATGGATTAGTCGATAAGGTCTTAAATTTTTTATCTTTTTAAACACAAAATTGAATAACTAATCAAAGGATACATCATTCTAAGGTGCTCAAGGATTGGTTAATGTAATGAGGGGAGCATCCAGCATCCAGCATCCTATCCTAGTCCTTGGAAAATGAACATCAAGCCACCAGTTCTCAATCATGCGTCTGTTTCGGGGAATTGAAAGACTAGATCACAAGGTTTCTTGACGTTGCAAAGTTTCTATTTTTTAGTAGACTTACTTACACTTGTGTTGTTTGATGTTGGCTCACCAACTATACGATTATATTGGGAATGTATTGGTAACTACATAGTGTTGAAATTTTGCTTTAGTCATAGTTAGTTAGCTGATAGTCCTTTGAATGTATCTTGAGTTTAACTTGTGATTAAATAAACATCTTTTATTTTCTAATTGGTAGTACTGCCTTATTAGCAGGCGACTGTAACTTTGAATCGGTCATTTTATGAAACCAAAAGGAAGGAAGGCTGCAGGCGGCGAGGCCTATAAGAGTCCAGATTTTCTGTTTAATATTATCCTATCTTATTCTGTCCAATGAATCTCAACCATTTATTTATATAGGTCCCGCGTGAGTCTCGCGTGAATTCCACAAAATAAATGACTAAGATTCTATGGAACAAAATAAGACAGAGTAATATTAGACAAAGGACCACGTCTCTTTGTTTTGTGCCATGCACTGCACTACAAAAGCTAAAACTAAAGACAACAAAGAACAATCAATAGCTTGGAAAGTATAATTTTCTCATCCACTGGTTCTTCATCCATTTGATATAAACAAAAAATCTTTCAGTCAAAAGGCACAGAGCAGTGGCATCGCGTTAAACGTGTGTTTTTTAAGCAAGAACATTAAGAAAGAGCAAAAAGAAACTTGCCCAGACAAAAAAAAAAGGAATTGTACGAAACAAGCTCTCTTGGAAAAATAGGGTTAGAGGTGATTGCTATTAGGATCATTCGGTATCGATATTCTTGATCCAATAAGATTTATAATTCGTTACTCATTCTGATTTAATAAGTAAACTTAGAAAAGAAAAAGATTTGTTAACATGATTTATTAGATATCTCAGCGTATCAATAATCTTTCTCCTGATCCAATAAAGAGGCAGTTCTAGATATATTAAAAAGTTTGTCTCGAAGCCAAGCGTAAATGAATCAAAAGAAAACCTGGCATTGATTGTTAATTAACAGCAAAAGAATCAGAATTAAAAAAAATAAGAATGAGAATCAAAATAGGAATGTAATTTACTTCTTTGATACGTAAATACTAAAAATGAAATTATAAAAATTAATACTTATACTTGTTATCAAATATTAAAAATCGTAATGATAATTTTTTTGTTATGATTGATCATTATGTCATTAATTTTGTAAATAATTAATTAAAATATTTTTATTATGGTTAATTGATAATTTTTTGTATTTAATAAATAAATAATTAAAATTTAGTATTAATTATTCAATAAATTATTAATTTTTAAATAATTTTGTATGATTTTTCTTATAAAATTAAAATTTAAAAATATATTGAACTTGTTTTGTGATATAAAATCATTGAAATAAAATAAAATAACTATTAAATAAATTAAATAAAGTAATGTGCAATGTTGATAATAACATCTTAATAGAAATCAATGTAACACCCACATATACCCCTTGGGAGAATATTGCGAGTGTCACACACACAGAACACACTGAACACGAAGCATTTCGAAACATACAAAACACTTTATACACGCATTACCATAATTTCAACAAACATACATCGCATATCATAATTTCGAAAAGCAGCTTGAATAAAGGTTATTACAACCCATCAAAATAAAAATTTAGGAGTTACAGACATCAGATACAAGTCCAAAAACAATTTCAAAATACATATGAACAAAACAAAAATCATACTCCTTTGGCCATCGCGATTGTCTTGTCCCAGTTTCTACGTATATCTTTCAGAACCTACACATGGTAAATCCACTATGCTAAACATATAGCTTAGTGAGTAATAACTAAACGATAAGTCAACAACAGATATAGAAATTCAGAACAAAATAGAGTTTTATAAATAATAGAATTGTTCAACACAAGAGGGTATAACCCCTTCAGAAACAAAATACAATTTAGCTTATGCCAAATCAAACTGATATCAGAGTATAAAATCATAAGATTGCTAAATCCATTTACAGAAATGGGTAACAAAACTTATACAGAAGATACCATAATTAGTAATATATCACAGAAGAGACTTACATGTCAATAACAGAAGACACTGAAGTGTCAGACACCAAAGTGTCAATAACAGAAGACACCGAAGTGTCAGACACCAAAGTATCACAGAAACAGTTGCAGACCCTTCTAGGCATGCCTATTTACCCATAACTAGGACTTAACTGTTTTAAAACAAAACAAGGTCATTTCAGACATGTCATGTGCAAAGCAAGTAGTCAATCATATTCACTTGTAAGTAGCACTTTCAATAATATAAACACGCATCAAACGCCTCAGAAAATCATTGTCCAGAATTCAGAATACAATCAGCATAAATCAAATTCAACAAGCAGAATAAAGTAAGGTAAGTAACACTTCAATATCACATTCATCAATCAATACCTCGAATCTTCATGTCCGGAATCAGTACAAAATTCAGTACACATTCATCAATATCAAATTCAATTCAGTAATAAACAAAACAAATCAAGGTGAGACCATCTTAGGTTACTCACAAAAGCTCCCTGTTTGCTTATTGCCTCGAAGTCCTGGCAATATCTAGAATCGCTCCCTCTAAGGGTTCCTCTAAATCATTCAATACAACCATATATTACTATTGTGCACAATTATGAATTCAATTATGCACATTCATGCATACTGAATATTTATGATGCATGTTCATGTCAAAAATATGAGTTTCTTATCTTTAATCTTATCACATTATTTATTATGTGAAATCATATTCAATCCCTCAATCTAGATTTATTTCACAATCCACCTTCCGGTCTACTTTGCTCAATTATTCTCATTAAGAAGCTGAGGTAATTAGGTAATACTTTCTTCTAGAAAGTTTTTCCTGTTTGTCTTAGGTTTCCAATGATACTACGTTCATCTAATTTGGTTTATTATTCAATGAGTTATGCTCAAAATACCACAAACTATGTACATTTGAAATTTTGGCTAATGCATGACCATGCCTCCAAGTTGTACACCTCATAACTCTCAATTACAATATCCAAAAATTACAAAATTTATACCAATTTAAATCTAAGAGAATAAGCTACAACTTTGGTGAAGACACCTCAGTCTAATTCAGCCTAAATCAATACAGTTTTTTCAATAACCACAGGATATGATTTCTTTCCCTTGTAGTGTTACAGCCTAAGACAAGACTCAATTCCATGCCACTTTTGAAAGTCTCAGAGATAGAATCAAAATTCAACTTCTTCAAGAAAGTTGTAGATATATGTCTTAGGTTTAATCTGAATTAAGAATCAACTCATTTGAAAATCTAAAGATTAAAATATAAGCAAAATACCAAAGCATGTTCACTAAAAACAATAACCTTTCAATAGCCTCTAGGCTTTCATGCAAAACTCACTTCTATTTTTACACCAAATTCATTTAAATTTTTATAGATCACTTTAGCACAAACACATCACCATTATATACTCATTCAAAAATCAATTTGTTTTTCATAAAATCATCAAAATCTAATCAATTTTCTTAATCCTCTTCATCTTCATAAAATCAATCATAAACCTATCAATTTTCCAGATTTTTATCTTAAGTAGATTTCAGCTCAGATTTGTATGACCATTTTGACTTAGACAATGGGGTATTTCGGCAACATATTCTACTATTCAAATGTTCCTCAATGTTTTAAAGGTCTAATGACACCAATATCATGTTAGCCCAATTTTTTTTAAAATTAAGCATGATTAGATTAATTGAGTAAGTTATGTTAGCATTAATTGAGTTGACATTAATTAGTAT
>JAOTIZ010000002.1:5737895-5771504 GCA_027123425.1 Erythroxylum panamense | reverse complement strand
TATTTGAATATTTTTTGCTAGTTACTATTAACTCGTATAAATAATAAGGGCCTATTAAAATTTAAAAACAAAAGGAGCCTATCAAAATTTAAAACTAAAGGAGCCTGTCAAACTTTAAAAATGAAAAAGAGCTTGTCAAACTTTAAAGTGAAAGGAGCCTCGTGCAAACTGAAAACAACAATGACTAAAATGCGAAAATTTACAAGTTAAGGAAAGAGAAAGAATGACAACCAATTTATACTAATTTAGCTTATAATGGAGTCTAAGTTCAGTCCCCAAGTATCCAACTTAAGTGTTTCACTAATAAATCTCCAAGTAGTAATTTGATGAGCCTCTCCAAGCTCACAAGTAAATATTTTTTAAGATTCTTCAATCTTGCACACTAGTAGTCTTTGTCAAGCCTCTATAAGCTCTCAACTAATGAAAGTAGGGTTTGCTTAATATGAGCTTCAATAAACATCGGCCTCTCTCTCGATAAAGTATTTTCACTCTCTAAAGCTTAAAAGTAATAAGGTACAACTTTTCGAGAACAAATATTGTTGCTATTGATGTACTTCTAAAGTCTGTATAATTGAATGCAGTAGTTCTCCCCTAAGTAGAGATTCACTTCAACTAGGCCTTGCTTCAAATTTATCATCGACTAATTGACTACATCTTTCTCACTATCTTCAAGTATCTGGTTGTTTGAATAATCCTTTTACTATGTCTTCGAAGTCGCTATCAAATTGGTTGAATAGCAGGATCCTTTGGTTGTAAAAAACGATAAGAGCTTATCTATTTCAGATATTGCGGAACTGCTTCTTACTGACAAAGTGAATTTGTTAGACTTATTAACGTAAAATAGGAAAACATTTTTTTCTTTTATTTGAATAGATATCCTCTTGAATATCATTATCTTTTAGAAAAAAATCCAATAAATTTGAATTTTGAAATCTTAACTAAATATTATTGATTGTTATCATCAAAATAATTAATTTAAAAGCCTTAAGCTAATATTTTAAAATTATATAAATAACTTCTTTGTAAAAATTATAAAAAGAAGGTCATATAAATTGATAACCTTCCTCCACAAAGGAGGGAACCGTCCACACGGGGTATGTTGAAAAAAACTATTTAGATTGACTATTTGTTTTTGGTTCCTGCTAATAGGCTCACCTGGATCTTATTGTACGCTAGGATGTTGATATAACTTTAGATGTTTGGAATATTTGAGTTTATCTTAACGCAAAGCCCAGGTTATGCATTAATCTCATAGGCAGGCAGACATATAACAATCCAAACATGTGAGGGGCTTAATTATACAAACAACAAAAATGATAATTCTAAAGCTTGAAGTAGCCATTCTTTATCATCCACTCCAGGCTCCAGTGGTGATTCACATTCTTAAGACTCCAGTAAGCCCACCCAAAGCTTGCACGCCCATAAACATCCACTTGAGCTTTAGAAAACCTTAGGTACTCATCCTGACTTGCGCCGTTGACCCGCCACTCCGTCACCCACTCACCTGCAATGCAAATCCAAAATACACGGTCGTTAACCCACTTGAGAAGTCTTAACGACACACAATGCTCCACTTTTTTTTTGTGTGCTTACCAACGAAAATTAGAGGGCCATTTGATATGGTGAGCTCATTCAAATTCTGAACACGATTGCTGTAAATGTAATCGATGTTGTCTTGGACGCTCATGGTGTTGAATTTATCTTCGAAATAGCTATAGTAATGGACATCGATGACAGCCCCTTTAAGGCCACTGGCAAGAGGGAAGAGCTCCGTGGGTTCACCTTGGCTCAATCTATTTGACATCACTACATAAGCTGTTGAGGAGTGCTTGCGCACAGCATTATAACCTGCTCTGTAGTATTTGGTTAAACTCTCCAAGGACACGCCTGTACCTCTAGGCTCGTTTATCAGCTCAACTGCATATAAGCTTGGGCACTTTGCATACCTACAGATGGGCACATAAATTTTACGTATAACAAGAGTTTAGCTAGTAATCATTGGATCATCGTCTATGTTAGTCTTGTATACCTGGCTGTGAGAAACTCTATTACACGAACTGTTTGTTGTATATTTTCATCTGTTTGTCCCCATTCTATGAACCCGTCTCGAGAGGAGCTATGTTCCCAGCCATTTTGTGAGCCAGGAGCTGCGTGCAAGTCAATTATGACTTTTAACCCATATTTCCTGCAATTAATTTAACACTTCATTCTGTCATTTTACTAGCAGACAAGACAAGAGATACTATCTGATCACCGAAATGACTAATCGAGATGGTGTCTAATTGAGGTGTACATTGCCCATGTGAAGGCATTGTCTAACGCTTGCAATGACCCGCCTACATAAGGTCGCGGAGGTGTTGGGTCGCTAGCTATCCACCAGCCAACCGGTATTCTGACGGCGTTTAGTCCATTCTCAGATATAAACTTCAAGTCATCTTCAACTATGTATGTTCTCCAGTGTTTCTGAGATGGAATTATACGTCAGTGTTTGGAGGGAAAAGATTCTGCTTCGATGAATTAATATGTTCTCACCCTCATAACTTTTGGGGCTAAACTTGGGCCGTAACCATTGGTTACTTGAAATTCTCCCTGGAGCTGACCAGTAATAGTCATCTCAAATACTGACGGATCGTTGTCTAGAAATAGACCACCACCTGTAAAATCAGCTGTAACTAGGTCCTCGGATCTCACCTGCAAACCACCAAATTGTATGCAACTTTATAGCTACTCTGTTGTCAGATGAATAGAACGATAACTTCCCCGCCTACCTGTAAGAATAACCCATTGGATGCTCTGATTCTTACAAGTTTCATATCCTTGCTTTTAGAGTCTCTCACAATCTCGAACGTCTCTGAATTTCCAGGTATATTAGAAACAGCTATCATGTTAACTCCGTTGCCTTTGGTATCCAATCCCAGGAATTGTTTGTTTAAGACCCTAAAGTTGAAACTTGTTTGGCTAATCCTCCATACCTACGAATTCAAGTACGATATAAGGCATCCACCCATACCTTTCTGAATCTAATTGATTCCGCTGTAAACGCTAAGAAGACTGTAACTCACTTTGAATGTTTCCCAAGTTGAGGCACTTAATCTGTTAGCAACCAATAAAGACCCTCCACCAGACTCTGCACAAAGATATCTGTTGAATTTGACTGATCTAAACTGAAGTTCAGTTCCATCCTGGAAGAGATTTCAACATTTAGAAGAACAACAATAAGATTACTAAGAGCTCAGAACTCAGAAGGGATCAAGACACTGAAAGTCATGAGATTACCAACTGGAGAGTAGAAGTAAACCGGGAAGCAAATGTAAGAAGTGTGTACAAACCAGGAAGTCATTATTTGGAATGCCATCAAAGAGGGAAGGTGTCATCCATCCTTCAGCAAGAAGCCAACCTCCAAGATTGACTGCTCTAATCCTAAAGCTGCTATTTACATTCCCACGAGAAAGACACAGCATCAAGGGTAGGACACATATTGCCAATAGCATTCTTGTTGAGTATGTCTTCATCTTGGGTAGTTCTGCTTCTAATGGTCTCTGGCCTTCTTCCTTTATATAAACTTGTATATTTCAGTTGGATAGTTTAGGGCCGTTTGATTCTATTTTTATTTTTCTGCTGTTGTTTTTTGTTTTAGTTTCTTATTTTTTGTTTATATTTTTTCTTAAAAAAACGAAAACCTGTTTGGTTGAGAGTTGTAATATAAAAACTGAAAATAAAAACCTATTTAGATGAGATTTCTAATAAAAACTGAAAACAAAAATATGTTTAAATTTATTATCATGTTTCTATTCTTTTAATATATATATCAAATTTAATGTTTAAATGTGTTAATCTTTACATCATTTAATGTGGAAAAGGCTTTGAAGCCGTACTTTTAAGCTGTTCTTATAATTTAAAAATATTATGAAGACGATAAATCAGGTGAAGATTAGGCTTTACCTTTGATAAAGTATTTGTCATGACGTGAAGAAAAGGCTTGAATAAAGTACTACATTAAATAGCATGAAATGATGTGAAGACAAAGGTCACCTTATATTATTAAACTCATTATTATTATTATTATTATTATTATTATTATTACTTTTTATTTTTCTTAATTTATTATTATTGTTGTTGTTGTTGTTGTTGTTGTTGTTGTTATTGTTGTCAAAATTCAGAGAAACGATGTTTTCTGATTTCTGTAAAACTATTGTGATTTTTTATTTTCAAAAACAAAAAATCGCAACAGAGTAAGTCAAACACGTTTTACTTACCTGTTTTTCTTTTTACAAAAACGACAACAAAAACAAAGAAAAAAAAACGGAAACAAACAGTCCCTTAGTTTAAGAGATGGGAGGTTATTAATAAGATAAGTGGTTGTAGAGAAGGCTTTTAACTAATAGGTGAGTGGCATGTAAGCATGGGATAGAAGGGTTAGTCCCATTTTAGTGATATGTCGGTGATTCCTTTCGGAAACATAGTTGGTGAGTGTAAAGACAACTGAAACGTGGTTGTATTCTATGTTTTGAGAGGTAAGGTAAGAGAGCTCTGTATTCACCTCCCATGTCAGTTTGTAGAACTTTGATTTTTCTGTTCAATTGAAGTTTAACATTAGTCTTGAATTTGACAAAGACTGATAAAGTGTTAGATTTTAATTTTAGGGGATAAAACCAAGTAAATCTTGTGTAGGCATTAACAAAGATAAGATAATATTTATGTCCTTTGGTTGAGAGATATGGAGAGGGTCTCCAAATGTCTGAGTATATGATTTCTAGAGGATTAAAGCAATTATGTCATAAGTTTGAAACGGTAGTTTAATGTAATTTTCCTTGCTTACAAGCATCACAATGAGACTAATCTTTGAGATTAAAGTTGACTTTATTGCACTCAGAATTTATTTTAGGATACTGTTGGAATAGTGTGCTAATTTAGCATGCCAAATATTGACATTTTTCTATGCTATGTTTGCTTCACAATGACTGCCTTTTAAAGAAGAAACTTTTTGTTAGGAAGAACTAGACTCGGAATATTTTGCATGACTGGTCTGATTTTGTTGATCGATTTAGTGGCTTTGAGCTTGTAGAGGCCATCCTGAAGCACTCCCTTGAACAGAATCTTCCCTGTTACTTTGTCCTTAAACAAGCAACTTTCATTACTAAACTCAACAAAAATTTTGTTATCTTTGGTAAGTTTAGAAATGCTCAAGAGATTTTTAGTTATGCTTGGAACATGCAAAATTTGTTTTAGTGCAAGAAGTGTGTGTATTATCTAGGAAATGTATGTAGGATGAGCCAATATTTGCAATAGGAAGAGAATTACCATTACCAATAGTGAGTTGATCCTTTACACCATACTTTAAACTTATTGACAGATTATTAAGGTCTGCTGTGACATGATTTGTAGCTCTACTGTTTATGAACCATGTGTTTTTATTGATTGCTTTTGATGATGGATATCCATGCTGATTTTGAGCTAAATAGGATTGAGGAAAGTTTTGTGCATTGTGCTATGTCTGGTGAGTGAGTGAGTGAGTTTTGTCTCTATGGTTGAGTAATGTTACCTTGCCAAGAGATATCAAACATTTTGTAACATTTTAGCGCTTCATGTCTGGGTTTGTGGCAAAGTTGACAAAAATTTTTGTTTCCATTCTATCTGCCTCCTCTTCCACGACTTCCTCTTCCGCTAAATTCACTTCTTCCTCGTTGATTGTTTTGATTGAAAGTTGCAGAGTTAGTAGTAGGTGGTGAGATTTCTTTATGATTGACCATGTTAAGTTGTTCTATTCTTGTTTCATGCATCATAAGAGAATATTGCACTTTTTTCAAGGTTGAAGTTTTCGTATAATGTATTAGATAAACCACAACATGATCATATTCATGACCAAGGTCATTTAGGGCACTTAATATGAGTTCATATGCAGTGATTGCATGTCTCGCTACTTGAAGTGAGTCACCTATTATTTTAACTTTCTGCATATATTCAGATATGGTAAGTGATTCATTTTTAATTGTTAAAAGTTAATGCCTTAGTTGAAGAACTCTAACCATGAATGTTCTGGGCATAAAGGTTATCTAAAATTTGTCAGACTTGATAGGATGAATTTGAGTGATTTATCTGTCCTATTACTTCTTTTCTAATGGTTGAAAATCACCGGCATAGCAGTAGGTGATCTGATCTGTTCTCCGTCGTGCTTTGTATTCTGAGTTTTCGATAACTTGGTTTGTTTCTACATTGATGAACTAAAGAGGAGGTGTTGTGTTGATAAAGTTCTCAGGCTCAAGAGCTCTTATGGCTGCAAGGATTTGAGCTCTCCAGTTTATAAATTTTTGTCTGTTAAGCTTGATAGGAAGATTGAAGTTTAAAGCTTTTACTAGAGCAGAAAAATCAAGAGAGGATGACGATTTTCCATTTAAGGTGGATGATGATGAACCAAGTTTTCTTTTATTTTTGACGTTTGTCAAGAATAGCTTTGATACCAAGTAAAGAGAGTATATGTGTGTAGAATATGTATTATATCTGTTATTCATTCATCTGTACATTTATACAATTGGTGGTTTAATATTGATCATACACCTGTTATTTGGTACAGAGTAAATTGAAGGGTTGAGATGCCTTCTGTTGTAACCGACTGTATATCCTTGCTTATTCCAGCTAGCGTTTGTTATTGAAAATATCTGTTGTTGGAACTTCTGATTGTGTCCCTTTTTGTCTTCTTCTTCTTCTTCTATCTTGTTCTTTTTCTTCAACACATCGGGATAGACAGAGAGATTGTGTGGAACTGAGAATAACTTCCAGCTCACATTGAGGACAGGAGATGCAGGAAGCGTTACAGGGTCTAAGCCTAAACCAATAACTAAGTTGAAACAAGAGTATAATCACTGGAAATTTCAATATGAGATGATGGCGAGAGTAACTCGTTAGCTTCGTCAAGCCGATGCAATCACTACCTTAGACATCAATGTGTTCCTAAGGTAGAAAAGGTGGAAATTGCTTTTTATCACCAAGATGAAGATGTGCACGAGTGATTCTTGAAGTTGGATAGAGATGAGCCTGGTTTTTCATGGGAATGTTGTCTCCTCCGATTTAGTCCATTCATTATAACTACTCCTAAATCCTAGTTAAAGATTATTCAAACGCCTTACCCCTAATGGAATAGACCATACAATAAAGGGACTCTCTGTTATAATTGTGACGAAATTTATATGAGGGCTCACCAATATAAACTGTTTGTTTAACCGCATAATCAGTACAAGTAGACAAGGAAGAACGACAACGACAACTTTGATGAAGATATCAATCCAGAAATCTCTTCGATGTCTATCACTGTGCTAATTGGTACATCTCCTAGTTCAGTTGAAGGAGCAGCAGCAGAATGCAGAAGATGAAGGAAGACGATGTTGAATGACATGCATAATAAATGTGGAAACGACGTCAAACTGTAGATAATGAACGAGTCTTCTAGCTCATTTCACAAGTTTCAACCTTGAAGTATTATTTATTTCCTTCTGAAGTCAACATAACGAGTCACCGTCAGTTTGTCGGTTTGAACTTTGAACTTGCACGCAAATCATGTAGAGTCAATTCAATAGAAATAATAAGAGAGTGCGTGTAATATGGTCACCATCTTTCTTTTCAAAATCGCCAACTTAACCAGAAATTGAGCTAACGCTCTAAAGCAGAACGAACGAGACTTTTGAATTAAACGAATCACGGAGCCTACAAATGCCGGACAGCAGTTTTTGTCGCCACCTACAAAGGCCAACCCACGTGGCCACCATATATCACTTTTTATATTGGGCAGCTTCCATAGTCTATTCATGCCATACAACGATTGGATATGACTATTCCGAGTCTCAAAATTCGAAAATATAAGTTGGCAATCTTTCGACGTCGTCTTTGGTCCATTGACTACGACTTCTTGTCTATAAATCAAAATTATTGCTCTACGCAATCGGCTTACAAGATTTCCAAAACGGTATCATTTTCTTATTTTCCATGAATGATCAAATTAAAAATAAGGAGCGTCGCATCCAAACTATAAATGTCTCGTTGCCGGTCATTTTCGGTAAACCGTTGTTTCAACTTTCAACCGATTATCTGACAACCTATTGGTAAATTGGTTACGTTGTCAGCATGTAACCCAAATGAGGATAAGTATACTAAATTATGAGTTGGCCCCAAATGAAGATAAGTATACCAAATCATGAGTTGGCTAATAATTTGAAGAACGGGCTCATTAAGCTCAATGAAGTTATATTGATCATATCTCTGTTTTTAATACTTCGTACCAGTATTGATAAGCATGTTACGGGAAGGGACCCACGTAACAACTTGAACAAATTCCATTGTAGAGCAATTAATGCCAGAAAAGTTGCGTGAAAGAGAAGGTCGGAGACCAGTTAGGCCTCTTCTGTAACTGGGACCAAGCAGATGAAAGACAAAGAGAGGTGGGAAGGATTGGTTCTTTCGTCGGGGGACCTCAAGCAACTGCTGGTCCAAAAGAGTTTAGAATCCGCCAGTAGCTGCCAAACTCTTGACGGCTTCCTTTTTGTCGTTAAGTTATACATCTCTTTTTTCTAGATTCATTCCGTAAGGCTCTTGCCTAGCCCCAAACTCAAATTAAGAAAGCTGTGATGCAATATGGTTTAGTTGTATACGTATTTCAGAGACATCCTCTTTCTTTAGGTCTAAATTTTGTTAGGACTCTTTCTACTTTCCACCAACCTACCTTAGAACAATATACTTGTGTCTTGTGTAAATAAGGTTGCAATTAGTTTACATCCACTTCAGGGCATACTCCTTAGATTGCTACAACGCTTACAATAAATAATAATATTAATTACTAAAAATAATATCATATAATTATTCTCTATTTAATTTCTTACATAGCTCATTTATTAAGGGATACAAAGACAATATAGGATCGTATTTTGAAGCTTTAGAATTCATGGCATTCAACAAATAAGGGATGCTGAGTTTTGAATCATGCATTGGAGCACAGCTAAATGTCTGAAAACTTCCAATTCTCTTGTATAAATGTGTTCTGCAAAGTCTACAAATGATTTTATCCGAGTTTCAAGCTTTTAATTTTCAAATTTAATGTATTCGGATGTACCAAATACTTTTCTACCAATTATGAATAAGCCACTAGCTACTGATTTATCAAGTCGATCATAATCATAACCTACAAGAAAGTTGATAAAAGCTTGTAATTATTGAAAATGGAAACTAGTGTAGTCGAAGGTGGTGGTCTCTAGTGGAGTTACAAATAATCCACTATTTCAGCCCTCAAAAACTTTGAGATGCTCTCCCATTGTGTAATCTGAGTCAAGTTTCCTTACAACTACATATTTCTTTTTCTCCTGAATTTCCCGCTTATGCCATTGATTTCTTTAATCAAGCAAATTGCGTGAACGTAAATTCAAATACAAGTTGATCTTTAGCCCTGGAATCAAATTGAGGATAAGCTAATATAATTATTTCCCTCTGATGTGACTTGAGACATAGGCGTTTGTATAAATTAGCTTGAATGAATAGATAAAAGAAGGGGAATTCCAAGGCGCACTGAGTTGATAGCTCTCCTGATTTAAGTGAGGTTATGGGTTTAAATTGTCCTTATGTATACAGCCGTTTAAAATTTAGGGTTTTGTAGGGAAAAAAAAAAAGAACGGGCAGCTAGCTAGCTAGCGTCTGAAGTTTATCTAAACAGTGGTAATAATATAACTGCAGATGTGACACACTGCCTGTCGAGGCCAATCCCATGTCATTTAATTCCATACGCCTTTTCGGCCCAGGCACGCCAACACTGCCTGTCAATTGGTTTTAGATTAGGAAGGTCATTATCAAAATTTAAAATGGTAGTTGTATGCTTCGTTGATTCTATATATGGGTTTAACCTTAACATAATTGTCATCTTCTTTAGTGTTAAGATTCAAATGATTAATCAATTATACCCATGTGAACTAAAATCATTTCCGGGATTAAACTTAACATGTGGTTGAATTGATGTTGATATACCATTAGGTTATGTTAAAACTTACTTCTTTTTCAATAAATTTGTGTGTGATGTATATAAGAAATACAGCTCTTCTTTATAGAAAAATGTATTCCATTAAACCAAATGTTAGATAGATACAAATCAAATCAAGGTAATATATATATAAAGGAACAAGTGCCACCGTACTGAAGGGAAAGCCCTAGAATCTAATGCAAAGAAGAAGCTTATAAAGTGAAGTTGGCTTTTCCTTATCTTGTGAAACCATTAAAGGAACAAGGGAAAGAAAAAGAAGTGTAAGGCTTGTGCCGAAAAAGGAGTGTAGGGCTTGTGCCCATGCAAATGTTTTTTAATTATAGCGGCAGGACTCGGACTCACCCAACGGTTAGCTGGAGGAGTTGCCGCCAAAATCACGTTTTTGTGTTTGTTTTGTGCCCTCTTTTTTATTAAATAACTTACAATGATTATCTTCCGTAAATAATAAATCTTTAAATTAACACAACAATTAGGTATAGATTTATTTCATCTTAGCTATTTCCAATCTCATTTTTTGTTAATTGGGAAAACTAACACAAATTAATAATTAGCTTTTAAATAAATACCGCAAAATTTCAAGTTAATATAATAACACATAGATTATATATAACTTACGAAACAAACTAATAATATACCTAATTGATTGATCATTAAAAATTATGATTTCAATATTTTAAATATTTAAATTAATGTAATAATTCACAAAATGATTTATATATAATCAACTAACAAATTATAACTATATATTTAAGTTAATCAGCATGATTTGACATATTTTCTAACTTTTTTTGTCATTAAAAAAAAAAACCGTCCCACTAAACTCCAACAGCACTGTTTTCGTGCGTATGCCGTATGGTCTAGATGTCATAGACGGACTGTTTCAAAACAAACTAGAAAACGTAAAAGATACTCGTCTTGGGTTAGGCATAGTCATGGCCGAACAAGTTGACCAATTTACGACTTGTTGGTAAAGGATGACCTAACCAAGCCTTCTGGTAATAGCATGGCCAAATCTCAATCATGATTCTCACCAAGTCCTAACTTATATTTTTTTTAATTCAGAAAAGGATATTAAGGACTAGAAAATAAAAATACGACTAAAATTTCATCAGGACACATAATTATATCATTTAAACCGTGATTGGCGCTCCAATCTTAATTTAAAAGTTTTAATGAGATCATCAAAACTTTTATGCTGTAAGAGAAAAGTTTTAACTTCCATAATAACTATTCAATGTCACTTGCTTTTAGCCGCTATGTTCCAGGGTCGGGTAAATTTGACCCGTAACCCGAGACGTGCCCGTTATAAATTATGAAACCAAACCAATCCTATAATGTGCGCATGTATGTGTTTTTCATCGAATGTGTGTCGGCCGGCTGCTGGATTCTCTCTCTCTATTCTTTTCGCACCAAAACAAAGGCATTTTAGAAACGCACACACAACGGTAGATTTCTGACCTTCGTTTTTCAGTACACTTCGTTGCTCTAAACTTGTCTGCGGATGAACTGAACTGGGTGTCACTCACATTCTCTTCCAAACGTTTCCATCTCCAGATTTTGATCCCACAGGTAAGCATGAGCATGTGATTTGCTCACCAAAGAACTTTCCTTTCTCCATCTCCTTCTTTCTGTTCCTCTGATTGGTGTTCGTTGGAAGAAGCTGAAATGTGAAGCATTCCGCTAGAACAGTGATCCCTTGTTGCAGGGTGTTCTGTTGTTGTCTGTTGACGTGTACTCCTGTCATTAAGATTTGTATGCTGATTGCTGATGTGCAGAATGTGTTTCCAAGTGGGCAATTTGTTCTTTCTGTCTTTGTTTACCATTGAAGGAAGCCTGAGGAATCTTATATTCTTATTCATGAGCTGTTGAGAATAATCCTATTAAAAAATGGAACTTCATAGTGGCACTATATGGTTATCGCTTTACTGATGGACTCGGTGCATTGGAGCTGAGTTTTTAATTGTCGGATCACCCCATTATGTGATTTGGCTTTTTTGTTCAATATGCAATGATAACAACAGTAGCTTATGGATCTGCCATTGTGGTAATAATATGCATAGATTCTCTGCAAATAGGGAATCAGTGCTCCATCTTGTACTGGTAAAGTGTGTACCGCATAATTACGTGCCAGGAAAATTCATGTTTCTAATCTATGCTTTTCACCGCCACTCTCTGCTTTTTCAGTAAGCTTTTGTTTTTCTTTCTCAATTATTGTGCTGATCGAGTAATTACTTTTGGCTACCGCAGAATGGTAAAATCAAGACCAGGCAGATGGTTGAATTTTTTAGCTTGTTTGCTGTTGCTTCTAAAAACTGAAGGCCGATTGGTTGGCATTACGTACGTAAAAAGTGCTGTAGCAAAAGGAGCCGGTAAGAAATTAAGTGTTATTAATCTCAATAATTAGAAGAAAAGGAAAATGCTTGCTATTAATTGCAAACTTTTAATGCTTTTGGAACTGTGATATGTATCTGCAGTTTGTTTGGATGGTAGTCCACCAGCTTACCACTTAGATAGAGGTTCTGGAACAGGAATCAATAGTTGGTTGATTGACTTTGAGGTTTGTAATCTTATGCAATCCAATTCCTTTTTTTCTCTAAAAAAAGAAACCAATAACAAAATGTTGTATTTTGGTGTTTTGAAAGATGTAAGACAGGTAAAAAGTTTCGGAAAAAGAAATTGTTGGATCCAAGTTTTCAAGTGCTGCTTTAGTTCATTAATAAGAGTTGGAAGCATTCAGAGTTTCAAAAATCATTTAGCTTTAATGTCTTAATGATTTGACATGGTTAATTTCATATAATGTTAACTGGAATGATAATCTCAGGATTATCTTATATCAAATCTGTATCATGTTATGTTACGTCTTTTGGTTGTGTTATTAGGGAGGGGGATGGTGCAACAATGTAACAAGTTGCCTTGCTCGAAAGAATAGTCGTTTAGGCTCATCTAGACGCATGGCCAAGGAAATTGCTTTCTCAGGGATTATGAGCAACAGGGGACACTTTAATCCAGGTATAATCAAGTACTGAATTTCTTGTTGAATTTTGGCTTTTATCCATTTCTTATATCCTATATAAATTTGTAGATTTCTACAACTGGAATAGAGTTAAGATCAGATATTGTGATGGATCATCATTTACTGGTGATACTCAGGCGGTAAACCATGTAAGTTGTTTCAGATTAGTGGGAACCTATTTAAGATTTCAGAATTTTTATTTTTAATCGGATAGTATTTGACCAGGCTACTAATCTTCACTTCAGAGGAGCAAGGATTTGGCTTGCTGTGATTGAAGATTTATTAGCCAAAGGAATGAAAAACGCAGAAAATGTGAGAATTATTCCAACATCTGTCCACTTTTTGGCTTCTTCCCATTAGCACATTTCCACTTTTTAACTTCTAGTTACTAAATGTTTCTGAATAACTTGTATGGATGTGTCTCCATAGGCTCTTCTTTCTGGTTGTTCAGCTGGTGGATTGGCTTCCATCATGCACTGTGATAGCTTCCGAGCTTTGCTACCTATGGGCACTAAAGTGAAATGTCTTTCAGATGCTGGTTATTTTATCAATACGTAAGCTCCTTATAGGACCCCATAAGCAAACCATGTAGCTTAACTTCAGAAACTAGTTACGTACTTATTTTAATGCCTGCCTAACAGCATGTTTTTTCATCACAGGAAGGATATTTCTGGAGCACCACACATACAATCCTACTTCAATGAAGTGGTCACATTGCATGTATGCTGTCTTGTAGAAACATAGCAGAAGTTCTGACATTGTTTCTTATGTTTCGTAATCATGCATACTGTTGCCACTATTGCAGCAAAAGTGACCAATTAGCTATAATAGAACCTTTCTAAATACCAGAGGTAATTTCTGCTTATTGAGGAACAGAATGCTGATTCAGTATTTTTATCTTCTCTTCAGGGATCAGCTAAGAACTTGCCAGCATCCTGCACCTCAAGATTGAAACCAGCTCTTGTAAGTCTGGTTGAGTTGAATGCTATATTCCTTCTCGCCATATCATCTCCACTGTTTTTTAGTCATATCATCTCCAGTTTAACTAATGTAAGCACATCAATCTCCAGTGTTTCTTCCCGCAATATGTGGTGCCGCAGATACGAACACCATTGTTTATACTCAATGCAGCATATGATTGGTGGCAGGTAGGCACACTGCTAGATGAATACGCGGTTAATTCTGTTTTCCATAAAGTGAACTTTTGTATAATTTCACAGAATCTTGCACTGAGGTTTGGACCTCTTTAGCTTAGTAAAGGAAACACTTAAGCGTATAGCTTTATGATTCAATCCAGAGACAAGAAAAAAGAATATCCTTGAAGTAAAAAGAGATACTCAGGAAAACGGCCCCTTTAAACACAAATGAAATATAGAAAGAATTCCATGATCGATTTTCTCACATGTACTCGGAAGTCCAAACAAAAACCTGTTAATTAAGAAAACGAACTTGTTTTGTGCATCTTTTATGCGAGTTGCTTCTGTTTACGTTTTTCTTTTTAACCTTTGAAATCATGACATTGTTTAGATAAGGAATATTTTGGCACCGGGTGTTGATGACCCTAATGGTTCCTGGAACGCCTGCAAGTTTGACATAAGTAACTGCTCTCCCATTCAACTCCAGACAATGCAAGGTGAGTGTAAGAAAACCTGTATAAACACTTTAAGCAACCCCAAGTGCAATCATATTTTAGTTTCCAATGTAGGTTACTGTCGGGATGAATGACAGAGCCTAATATCTTCGTAGTAGAGGTTATGAATAAATGCAATAAATTTCAATGGGAACAACTAAACATTTAGATAAACGTCTGCAAAAATGAGCAGAAGGAATTATGATGGCATAACTGACCTTTCTTATTTTCTTTACATGGACGAGCATTCAAAAGCTTGTGTATTAGTCCACTTGCAAGTTCTGAGTATTCAGAAAATTTCCTTGCAGATTTTAGGTTGCGTTTTTTGCATGCATTGTATAGATCAGCTAACTCGTCTGCTGGAGGACTGTATATAGACTCTTGTTTTGCCCACTGCCAAACTGAAACACAGGAAACATGGTTCATGGCTGATTCTCCAATGCTTAGGAAAACAGTAAGAGACTTATAACTCTTTTCCTCCTAGATCCTTTGTGATTCTCTTGATCTTCTTCTTTGTTTATTCCAATTCATAAAGAAGTCCATGATTTTCCTTTGAAATGTACATAATGCAGAAAATTGCGAAGGCTGTTGGCGATTGGTTTTATGACAGGACTTCCTTTCAGCAGATAGATTGTCCCTATCCTTGCAATCCCACTTGTCTAAATCGCGTAATTGATCATCAACATCAACCCAAAGTATAATTCTCTACGTCAATATACATCATTTTTAGACACAAATTATAGGCATAACAAGCTCAAATAAAGAAAATAAGATTATTAAGATTTTTTAATAAGCAAAGGCCAGGCCACCACTGCACTAAACTTGTGTGCTGGGTGTTCCTCAGCATTGCTGCTGTATTTTGCTCATTGATTAGTTGAAAATAAATAAAAACCATTCAAATATAACTTTCGTAGTCTCCAATGAAGCATAAGCACCCCTCTGCAACATGTTCCCAGTTGCTTTGTTGAATTATGCAAAAAATGTTTTCTCCCTTCATTTCTCTTACATATGCCCTGTTTCTGATTCCCATAAATGCAAACTTCTGATGTACCACGGTCATATCGCCAGTTGACTTGGCAAACTTTAGAAAGATAGCTCCATTAAGAAAGTTTTCTTATCTTAAGTGTTTTTAAAAGAGGAAACAGCAAATACCCATTGACTTGAAACAAACAGCAGAAGGAAAGAAAGTTGAAACTGAAATGGTTACTGCTTCTGTTTTGGCAGAACGGAACTCGAAACGGGTCAACGACACTGGGGAAAAAGGGCTGGGGGAAGTGGTTATTTTGGTGCTTACTGGCAGTAATCACGTAGACGTGGCGTGAACCAAGCGTGCAACTTTCCAGAGATAGAAAAACCAGTTGCCGTCGTCATGAGTAGCTACACGGCACATACGAATTTCTTATCCTTTTTTGAGCACATTTACACATGTATGTACAATAGTCATAGCTAAAATAGCATGTTCTCCTTTACTTCTTAACGTAGATTTAGTACTGTAATTCAACTAATAATTCCCAGTTTAAAATGAATGTTAAATTTTTTGTTTTCAGATTGTGAAAAGACAAAAACATGTCTGAATTAAGAACACTAACGGTATCATATGAGCTTTTATCGTGTACATAGATGGAAGAGAACCACGATCGAGATTGTGTTCATTACTTTGTTGAGCATTTATTCAGAACTACCAAAAATAAATGAATGAATGCCCAAAGGGCAACTAACTTTGTGCAATCTCCAATTTTCTTCATACATCGGGATTCGGTCCCTGTCAAGAAAATACATAAAAGAATTTTCTTATGAAAAAAAGGTTAATCTCTTCGGTGCAGTGGCTTTAAGTTGACCATAAAAGACCAGCATCGTCAATCTCTTATCTGAGCTCGGTGCATCGACTTTAAGTTGACCATAAAAGACCAACATCATCATCACATGAAACAAGGCATTAATTAGACAGTAAAATCAGTGCAAGTAATTACACAAAAGGGAACAACGCGGAAGTTCGATCTAAAAAGCATTGGATTTGGACCACTCCTCGGGGGCTGGGACAAGGACGTTGCTTTTATTTTACGTTAACACTAGATGTCTTTTTTTTTAAAAAGGCAAAACCTCCTAATCAAGCCTCGCTAGACTGTCTTCTTGCAATAAACCTCCTAAGCCAAGCGATGAAAATGACATAGTGTAAGATCCATGATGAAAATGACATACATAGGATAGATCTTATTGCATATCTCAAATTATTTATGAAAAGGTTAAAAACAAAAGAAATGTGCAATACCTAATTTTAGTTCCATCTAAACTTCTGAAGCAATTTTCAAAGCTAAAACGAATTCCAATCTCTTGGAACTTTCATGAAAAATGTTCTCAGACACGTGATTAACGTCTTTTTACAATTTTTTCAAAATGTAAGCACTCTTAACGAATCAGAGAATCCGTATATTTACGAATGATATGAGCAACTGCGGGAGACCTTAACATTTATATAGTTTTCATATCGAACTTCCCCATCGTAAGCTCGATATGGATTTGGTCCATACTAATTGGGATCCATTTTTTACCAGACTTTGACCTATTGATTTAGATCATTTATTGAGTCACTTTATTATCTTTATCTGGATCAAATTATGTAATTTAACTGATAAGTTATTGAAAAAATCGAAAATACAATTAATAGTTGTCCAAATTTATGAGAAAGGACAAAATTGTCAAACATTCTCCCCCTTGGATAATTATTAATCACAGTTTTGACTCAAGTTTAGAAGTAATTTGAAAACTCGGTTAAGCCACGCTACTGCATTGGTACCACGTTTTAAAAAATTAAAAACATTTGATCCAAAGATAATGAAAGTCTAACATTTCGTCCTGCAAGACTTTCGATACTGAAAAATATTAAACACATGTGTCATTTACAACACAAATCTAATATAATCAAGAATATCTAATACCTCACTAACATAAATGGAAAAATAGAGTGTGACAAACTAGGATGATACCTGTATAATCTAACACGCATCATTTTCATTTGTAGGTCTCGATTTTTCCAATTTTATGCTAAACTCCAGCAGAGAAATTCTGTTTTCTCTCATCAAATGCTAATTAGCATTAGAGAAAATTTGTTTTTCTCTCACTGAATGCTAAACAACATTAGAGAAAAACATTTATATTCTCCAACTGAATGATAAACTGCATGAGAGAGTACCCTTATAGGATTGCAAACTTACATCCTCCTATGTTATGTTAAATTTGTGGATATTCGTACTAAACTGTATGCGTCAAAATGACACAAGTTCAAGGTCAATCTTTATATATAGCCAATGACCTTTAAAATGCTTAAGATCAACACAAATCTTAAGACTTTCATATGTATTATGACTATACATAAGAACAGTTATTATTGAGCATAAAAAGATGATCATCTATATTAATAAATACTCATAATGTCATAATATATCAAAATTTACAAAATTTTAAGGAGTAAATATAATGATCCCTACCTACTACTGTCTAAAGCCTTAAACACACCCATACTAGATACATGTTTAACAAACATTAGTGGACTCCTTAGTCAATGGATCAACTAACATCTCCTCAGTCTTGATGTGCTCCACTTTAACGTCACCCTTCTGAATCAACTCCTTTATGGTCAAGTATTTAACATCTAAATGCTTAGACCTTGTGTTGTTCATGTTGTTGTTACTGAACAACACTGCAACAAAATTATCACAATATAACTGAATGGGTCTAGCTATCGAATCTACTACAGACAATTCAGAAATCAAGTTTCTGAGTCAAACTGCCTGTGTAACAACTCCACAATATGCAACAAACTTTGCATGCATGGTCAAGGAAGTTATCAATGTCTGTTTAACACTCTTCCACGATGCTGTACCATCTGCCAACATAAAAATGTATCCTGAAGTGGATTTACGATCATTCGAATACATAGAAAAGTCGAAGTCTGTATACCCTGTGAGGTTTAAATCACTAACTTTCCTGTATGTCAACGTCTAATCCTTGGTACCCTTTAGGTATCTCAACATTTGCTTAACTGCATTCCAATAGTCTACACCTGAGTTAGCCAAATATCAACACAGCAGTCCAATAACAAATGCAATGTCCGATCTAGTGCACACCTGGGCATACATCAGGCTACCAACTGCATTAGAGTATGGAACATTCCTCATAACCTGTCTCTCAACTTCATTCTTTGGGCAATGTGTCAAAGATAATTTCTTACTATGAGAGATAGGTGCTACAACAGGTTTACAGTCAGCCATATTAAACCTTTGTAGTACTCACTCAATATATGTTCTTTGTAAGAGGCTTAATGAGTGTTGAGATCTGTCCCGATAAATCTGCATACCAAGGACAAAAGATGCTTCACCTAAATGATTCATGTCAAAGTGTTTGGCCAAAAGTTGTTTTACCTCATGGAACATGGTCAAATCATTTGACGTGAGCAAGATATCATCTATCTATAGTAACAGGGAGATAACTTTGCTCCCCTGACCTTATAGTATAAGCATCTTTTAACTTTGTTTTCTACAAAGCTGAATGAGATCAAAACTCCTTCAAACTTTAGGTACCATTGTCTAAAAGCTTATTTCAGACCGTATATTGAATTAGTAAACTTACAAACTTTGTCAGTTGCATCTTGATCCTGAAATCCTTTAGGTTGCTCCATATAGACCTCATAAAAAAGGTCAGCATTTAGGAAAGCAATCTTAACGTCCATCTAATGTAGCTCTATGTCATAATGAGCTACTATTGTCTTAATCATTTTGAGTGCATCCTTCGAGGATACAGAATAGAAGGTAATATTGAAGTCAACTCCTTCTCTCTAGGTGAATCCCTTGGCAACCAAACATGCCTTAAACCATTCAACTTGAACCTGTTTGTCCTTATTGGTCTTAAATAGCCACTTGCAACTGATAGGTCTACAATGTTAAGGTAAATCAACAAACTCTTATACTTTATTATATCTTATAGATTGCATATCATCCTTCATTGTTTCCCACCGTGAATCCACACGAGGTCCAGAAACTACTTCTGTAAAAGTAACTGGATCCACAACATATCCTATATCATAGTCTTGCTCACCCAAGTAGACTATGTAATATGGTGAGATAGCAAGTTGCCTCTCTCTGGTGGATCTACGCAACTGCATAGATTCTTGTACCTCAAAAACCTCTTCCTGAACAGATATAGGTTCCTGTGCCTGCATAGGTATAGTACTTGGACCTTCATCCACTGGACCTAACTGTATGAGCAACGGATACGAAATAATCATAATATTCATCTTGCTATCTCCTGAAGGATGTGAAGATCCCCCCTCATCATGGACATCGTATTCCAGAAACTTAACCATTTGTGATTCAACTATTCTGGCCTCTCCTTCTCTACAGTAAAATCTATAGCCTTTAGAGTGGTTGGGATAACCTATCAAATAGCAACTAGTAGAATGAGGTTGCAATTTATTCTTGTAAGGATTATATAACCGTACCTTAATAGGGTAGCCCCATACATTAATCTGTGTAAAGCTTAGCTTCCTTCCAACCTAGAGTTCAAAAGATATCTTTTATAATGACTTATTTGGGACTCTATTCAAGATATACAATGTCGTCTTGATAGCTTCACCCAAAGGTATTTGAATAGGTTAGTCATGCTTTACATTGACCTCATCATATTTTTTAGGGTGCGATTGTGTCTTTCGGCCACATCATTTTGCTCCAGACTATTTGGCATAATGAACTGAACCAATATTCCAACTGATTCCAAATACCTAAAAAAATGGACCATTTTCTTGTCCTGCCACACCATGTCTATCATAATATTCCCCTCTCCTATCAGATCTGACAATCTTTATTGATTTTTCCAACTAGTTCTCAAACTCAATCTTAAAAATCTTGAACTTATCAAGAACTTCAAACTTTTCTTTAAGCAACAACACATAACTATAGCAGGAATAATTGTCTATAAATGTCAGAAAATATCTAGCATTGCATAACATAACTGTATAGGAACCACTAATGTCTGTATGTATGAGGTCTAATAAATCATAACTACAAGTTGATCCTTTTTTCTTTATCTTGATCAACCTACCCTTATAACAATCGATACATTTTTCCAAATCATTGAAGTTCAGAGTTAGGAGAATGTTATCCTTTATTAATCTCTCAACCCTCTCCCTGGAAATGTGGCCAAGACGTTTATGTCACAACATGTATGATGTTTCCTTTATGAAGGCTCTCTTTCAAGTAACAGGTTCGACAACATAAGAAAAGGTATCATTTCGTTAGGAGTAAGACACATTCTATATAATCCATAAGATAAGAAGGCAGTTCTAATATGTCTTGTATTGATAAAAATATTTACAACCGAAGTATTAAATACAAAATTATAACCCTCTTTATCCAAAATTGATAAAAAAGAACAAGTTTCATCTAAAAGATGGTATATAAAATGTATCTCGTAAAACTAATACAAAACTTATATCAAGACTCAAACCTACATCTCCTACATAGAAAACACCCACCTCCTCATTGTTTCCGACCATCAGCTTCTCCTCTCCTTTAGTTGACCTTCTCCTGGATCTAAACCCCTGCATTGTAGAAGCAACATGGTTAGAAGCTCCATTATCTAACTACCAAGAACTTGATGTGGTTATAGCTAAATTGGATTCATGAATCATATAGGCCGAGGAGTTACTTGACAGTTCTTGCTTAACCTTCCACAACTTGTACTTCTCGTAATCAGCCTTCCTATGTAGCGCCTCCTTACCGTAGGGTACACATCAGGACGTCCGCAGGTCGCTCCGACACGTAACCCACGATAAAGGTGCACTACCGAGCAAACCGACTAAAATCCATATGGCATCGCAATAAAAAAAAACCACAATATCGAAATCACTAAAATTTAAAACCATAAATGCATCAAACAACAATAAATAACAACATTAAACCATCAAACTTACCAATCAAGCCCTTAAATCCTCAAATCTCCAAATCTTCCGAAAACCCTAACACCTTCTCTAACACCCACGGTTTTCACTCTCAAAGCTCCATAATCTTCATCCTCCACAAGAATCACTCTAGGCTTGCACAAGGAGAGGGAAACAACAAGAAATGATCGAAAGCTCACACCCACGGAAGAGATCGAAAATCACCGAGGAAGAAGAAGAAGATTTTGCCCTAAGTGGCCAATAAGTCTATAAATCATGTATAATCACCTCTACGGCATTAGAACATATTTAACTCTGCCACCATGGTTATATCCATCAAATGGACTCAGTTTTATACACTTATAAGCTTATTTGTCATAAATCTTCAAGATTTCGTATACTAAGGAACTCTAAGTTCATGTAAGGGCAAATAACATTATAAATCATTGACATATATATCCAAAAGGATTTAAATACATCTTTGAACTCATATATAACCATTTATATATCAATATATAGTAGTATCTCCATTTACAAAACAATATGAAAGGGTTCAGAGAGTCCAACGTTACAAGTCCTGCCCCCCTCAAAAGAGTTTTATCCTCGAAACTCCCAAGTCAAGGACACAAATAAATGTTGACATCTCATAGTTTCCTTAGGCTCCTATGTCATCTCCTCGACCCTGTCGCTCTTCCAAAGAACTTTGACCGTGGGTACCTCCTTGCTACGTAATCTCTTTATCTGCCGATCCAAAATCTACATTGGTTTCATCTCAAAATTCAGGTCTTCTCTCAGCTCTACTGGAGGTGTCTCCAAAACGTGAGATGGATATGGTATGTACTTTTTAAGCATGGAGACATGGAACATATTATGGATCCTATCCAAGTTTGGTGGCAATTCCAACCAATACGTCACAATCCCAACACGCTCTAGGATATAGAAAGGTCCGACATATCGAGGGTTCAGCTTTTTTCAGCTCTAAAATTGGATAATACCTTTTCATGGTGATATCCGAAGGAAAACCATGTCACCATCTGCAAACTCTAATGGTTGTCACCTCTTACCTGCATAACTCTTTTGATGATCCTGGGCGACTTTCATCTTCTCTCTAATGGCTTTTATCTTTTGAGAGTTAACTTTTATCAATTCGGCTCCTTCGACTTTGGCTGTACCAACCTCATACCAACATAGAGGTGTCCTGCAGTTTCTACTATAAAGTGTTTCATATGGTGGCGTAACGATACTTGTCTAATAACTATTGTTATAAGCAAACTCAATCAAAGGCAAGTGCTGGTCCCAACACCCTTAGAATTCCATCACACATGCTCTCGGTATGCCTTCCAATGTCTGAATGATCCTCTCTGACTGACCATCAGCCTGGGGGTGGAAGACAGTACTAAACTTCATTTTAGTCCCTAAAGATTCCTAAAATTTTGGTCAAAACCGTGAGGTGAATCTCAAATCCTTATATGATATTATAAAAACTATCACCCCTGTGTAACTTCACCGATATATAGCTTTGCCAACCTCTCCAATGAGTAGGTGGTGTGGATAGGCAAAAAATGAGTAGACTTCGTCTATCTATTCACTATGACCTAAATAGCATCGTGACCTTTCGATATACAAGGTAGTCCATCTACAAAATCTATTGTCACATGCTTCCATTTCCATTCCAGGATAGGCAAAGATTGTAACATACCTCCTAGTTTCTGATGCTCAGCCTTAATCTGTTGACAGGGAAGGCATCTGGTCACAAATTCCACTATCTCTCTCTTCATTCCTAGCCACATCTAAGAGTTTGATACATCTTAGTGCTACCAGGATGCATAGCATAAGTCAAATTGTGAGCTTCTTCCAAGATAGCTCGTCTGAGACCCTAGTCATCTGGCATATAGACTTTGTCTCTTAAGACTAATAACTCATCTTCTCTCAGTCAGAACCCCTCACTATCTTCAGATGGCAATTTCTTCTGAATGACTCTTAACTTGGGATCGTCATCTTACGATCTTCTGATCTCATCAAATAATGTCAGCTGAACTTCAAACTATGCTAGCAATGTTCCGTCATCCTTTGCCATTGAGAGTCTAACCCCAAGGCTCCACACACTCATCAAATGAGTCTTATAAGGATTTTGCCTAATAATTACTATCGAACAGGACTTAGGACTCAGTGCATCGGCTACCACATTTGCTTTTTTCGGGTGATAGTCAATCATTAAGTCATAATTCTTAATCAATTCCAACCATCTCCTTTGTTTGAGGTTTAGCTCTTTCTGTGTCATTAGGTACTTCAGACTCTTGTGATCAGTGTATACACAATAAGTCTCCCTATAAAGATAGTGTCTCCAAATCTTAAGTGCAAACACTACTGCTGTGAGCTCCAAATCATGTGTAGGATAATTTAGCTCATGCTTCTTTAGCTATCTAGAAGCATATACGATCACTCGCCTGACATGTATAAACACACAGCCAAGTCCCTGGCGACTGACTTCACTGTACACCTCATACCTAACCTCCTGGGTAGGTAGAGCGAGTACTAGCATAGAAGTTAATCACCTATTCAGATCTTGAAAACTTGCCTCGCATTTGGCATCCCACTGAAAATTTATGCCCTTTTAGGTAAGCCTCGATAAAGGGACTGCAAGTACTGAGAAACCGTCAACAAATCTCCGATAATAACCAGCTAATCCCAAAAAACTATGGAATTCTGTCACATTCTTGAATTGTTCCCACTCAAGTATAACTTCCACTTTCTTCGAGTCTATAAAAATACCTTCCCCTGATACCACATGCCCAAGGAATCCTATCTCCCTCAACCAAAATTTACACTTTGAGAACTTCACATACAAATATTTTTTCGTGAAGTATTTGCAGCACAATCTGAAGATGTCTAGCATGCTTCTCTCTATCCTTATAATAAATTAAAAGATCATCAATGAAGACTATGATAAACTGATATAAATAAGGATGGAATACCCTGTTCATGAAATCCATAAATACTACAGGTGAATTTGTCAATCCAAACAGCATCATTAAAATTTCATAGTGTCCATACCTCATCTGAAAAGTAGTCTTGTACACATCATTCTCATCAATCTTTAACTAATGATACCCAAACCTCAGATTTATCTTTGAGAATACTGTAGCTCCTCTTAATTGATTAAACAAGTCATTGAATCTGGGGAGTGGATGTTTATTCTTGATAGCAACCCTATTTAACTGCCGATAATTAGCACATAAGCGGAGGGTCTCATCCTTCTTTTTGACAAACAATACTGATGCTTCCCACGGTGAATGACTTGGTCTGATGAAACCCTTATCCAATAACTCTTGTAATTGAATCTTCAACTCTTTTAATTCTGCCGGTGCTATGCAATACGGTGGTATAAATATTGGTGTCATCCCTAGGACCAAGTTAATAGTAAAATCAAACTCTTGATTAGGTGTCAATCTAAGTAACTCCTCTGGAAAGACATCAGGGAACTAAAAAACAATAGGACTTCTCCCAGTTTGACCCTCTATGCTGAAGTGTCAATCACATATGCGAGGTATGCTTGGCATCCTTGACGAATCAACCTCTTAGCCTTAATCACTAATATCAAACAACTCGAAAATATCTGTCGGTCACTAGTAAATTTAATCGAGACTCCACCCTAATGGTCAAACTTCACCTCTTTCTTAAAACAATCAACCCTGGCGTGATACGTCTCAATTAGTCAATCCCCAATATCACCTTGAAATCCTAGAGATCGAGGGGAATAAGATATGCCTCTAACACGACATCACCGATCTTTATCTCAAAAGCCGTATATACTTCATCACAAACCACTTATTCTCCAAAAGGAGTGACTACAATGAGAGGAGGATCTATCAGCTCCAAGGGATGACTAATATCCTTGGCGAAGTTCATACTGACAAAAGACCTTTACGTGCCAGTGCCGATCAAAACTTTAGCATCTCTATCGAGAACACACATAATTCCTTATAACATTATGGGTTAGCACTCATACTATTTAAGAGTTTACTAGTACTACACAGAATATGCATCACAATATAACAATACAACAAAAAAGAAATGTTCATCTAGGAAATATCTATAATCGTGTCCGGATTGGCTCAAATGTCCTCCTCCGTCATTGTATAAACTCATGCTTGAGCTCACGAAGCAGGACGTTGCTGACCTGCTAGAGATGTACCACTACCTACAACGGTCCTCTGAGTGGATCCAAAAGACTGAGCACCTGCCCTGGCAGTCTCCCCTCTGTGTCTCACTGGCTACAATGAGCTATCTCCTCCTTGAGTTGAAGTCCAAGCCAGTTGTGGACAATCTCTCCTCATTTGCCTTGTCTCTCCAGACTGAAAACACTTTCTCAACTCTATACACTTTCCTGAATGTACCTTTTTGCAGTTCTACACTGTTCAGACCAATATGATCGAGCTCGAAAAGCAGAGCTAGTAGTAGGGGCAGTACTTTGACCTTCTGGTCATGGTGATCGTAAGTTGACAGCTGATGATGCAACACCTCCAGTACTACCTAGAGTTAAACTACCACAACTCCTCTTAAGCTACTAGCTGGAGGAACCTCCTCCCTTCCTTTTCTGATTCTTTTCCTCCCACTGTCTTCCGTGCTCTTTGACCAACTTCTCGACCTCTTGGCCAACTGTACCATCTCTTTGAACATGGTAGTGGGGGTAACCATCATCCTCTCTTGGATCACCAAATGCAATCTAATCTCAAACCAAACACATAGGTTCTCTTCATCAGCCACGTATTCAGGGACATAGGTGGTAAGCTCTCTCAACTCTGTTTCAAACTCGTGCATCAACCTATTCCCCTATGTCAGTGTAAAGAAGGTAGCCTTCTTCTGATCTCGATCAAATTTGGTATAATATTGTTCTTTGAATTCATTGATAAAATCCATATAAGTAATCTAATTACGGTATCATCCCCAAACATTTTCCTACTAAACTCTAGCATCACCCTCCAGCAGTTGGACAACTACCTTCAGTTTCATCTCATCAGACAACCTCGTATCATGAAATGTCTCTGCGATTTGTCTCGTCTAAGTTTTGGCCTCGATAACGTCACCGTGCCCATCAAAAGTACCATACCCAAGATTTCTTGCCTTTTTGATATACCATATACCTTAAGATTTCAAGCATCGGATGTTGCCCTGGTGCAGGACTAGGTACCATTATTGGCTATTGGGGTGGCATCTGTGGCACTCTAGCCCCAGGCTACTACTGCGCAGTATACTGTACTCACCATATCATCACCTGTTGTAGAGCCTCCTTTGGCACCGGTGGTAAATTCGGTTGCGCTATCTCTGGTGATGTTACAGTGTGAGGCTGCCTATAAGTTAAAGAGCTAGCAACTACTAGTTCTACAACTACTTTTACGCTATATTCCTCTAGCTCAGGTTGCATAGGTCCAACCTTGCGACGATTTCCCCTTCCTCGTCCAACCATGCTACCACCATAAAATTAGAGAAAAAGACAATGTTTAATAAAATAGATCGAACTAGGCCTAACTTATTCGATATCCTAAACATCCCAAGGAATGTCGATAAGTACTCTCATCGAGATCGAAATTATCTGAAAGTTAAGGATGTCAACTTAACGATCTGAGACTTAACTTCTTAACCAAAGACTTTCTACACCCAGTCTCGACTCCTAAGGCTCATGAACTTTGTAAAAAGGAAAATAACACTTTTGAAAACGTAAAATTCGAGCTCTGATACCAATTTAATTGTCACGACCCGGTACCATATCGAACACATGACAACCGTCACGTACCTGGGCTAAGGACACTCACGATATCCTTAATTCGACTATGCAAGGCTAACTAAATATATATATGTATATATTTAAATTTTTTTTGGCAACACAATGATTGTATTTTAAAAATCTCAAAACTCAATCAAACACTTGCAATTAGTTTTAAACGCACTTCTATATTCACATTAAAATTCTACCACAACTTCTGGGCTTTTTAGTCCACTCAAAGCAATCTCAACAACAATACCAAAGGTTTATACATAAGGTCTTTTACAAACTACAAGATAGTCAACAGTTAATTTATAAAATCATAAAGCATATTAACATAACCAACCTAATAAAAACAGTTCATGAGCCGCTATGCAACAAAAATACAAAATAGAGACTACCCATATGCGATAATGCCCCGATATTGTCAAAAGACCACATGACACACTCAGAGCTTCAAGCTTACCAAATTAACCTGTATGGTTGGAAAGTAAAGGGGTGAGTACACTATGTACTTAGTAAGCAGGAAAAATATATATTGCAAATAGAACTCAATATACACCAAGATAGTTTAGGTAACCTATAAAGTTAACATACATGACATAGAAATACATAGGCCTAGTCTATGACTTAATGTATACTGGTTAGGAACCACATAGGCCTAACTTAATAATCACTAACCCGGTGAACATAGATTCTAGTTCTAGTACACAAAAATAGAAAAACATCACATATATAAATCAAATCTCATTAGAAAACTAATCTCAGAATAAACCAAAACAATCATGTGTGTCACCACTAGTCGGTCAAACTAGTGTGCACACCTACCGATTCTTGATGTTGGCTCGAATTTCAACAACAGTGAGCCCGAACTACAATCGACAAGAGCATCATGACTCTAGGTGATGACCTTGTCGGTATCCAGACGCTAGGTATGGAATCACCCATACGTCTTATAGAAAGGTGTTGATACGAGGACTCGACTTTTATGTACCAATATCAAGTGTACAGGGGTTACTTAATTTGTTGTGCCTAGCACATGATTGACCAATTGTTACCTCACCAATCATAAAAATCATATGCAAATATTAAATAAAATAAATAAATAAGACACCATGCCTTTATTTATCGGTCCAACCGATAAAATGGAACCTTGTCATGGCTCTAAGCCAAAAGAGAACACATACATACAACATACATGACTCAATTATTCATATGTAGATTCAAAACATTATTTCATGCAATAAAAGTCATCTTTTGCACTTCAAGTGCAAAGTGTTACTCAAAACAATGTCACTTATTAAATACACAAGTATAGTAGCATCCATTTGAGATTCAATTCTAATATGTATTACCTAGGTTCAAAATTCACGTACAAGTCATCATACATGTTTTAGGATGTTCTAATCCTGTTTGAGGGATATGGTTTCCCCAACTCATCCCAAAAGAAGGTGTACACTCCCTTGACTTCAACAATCCTCAATACAAGCTGCTTGATTCACAGCTTTTGAGCCTTATACATGAAAATATACAATGTATTTACTACTCAAACATGTATCTCATATTTATACACCATCACATAAGTGTATAAAACACAACGTCACTATTTTTAAGCTATAAGATTCACCCATTAAGCCTCTCACATGATTACTTCCCTTACTATTCACATTAACTTTTCTTTTGCATTTTCCAAGACATTTAATGCCTTTAATCTAACGCTTTCTCATTTCAAAATATAATTAAGCACTTTTTTATCCAAACACATTAGGCCATTACTCATCAATCTAAGAAAAAAATTCAAGTTTACTTTAAGTAAACATGAAAGTCGCTTTCCAATGCATGTCATTACGAATCCTTAAATCCTAAGCCAAGTTCACTTAGACATTTTATCAAACACCTAATATGCACAACTTTCAAGTCATATTTTCAATACTTTATCATAGTAATTCATGCTCCTATCTTGTTATATAATAAACACTTCCAAACAACAACACATTTCACCACTCCATTCAATCCAATTCCCTTCATTTAAGCCATATTCATCATAATTATACAACTTATTACATTAATACATTCCTTCTCCCATCATTTTGACCAAGCCTTATCCAATATATATCTTCTTCATTTTTCATCATCAATTAACATTATACAAATACAATTAACACCATAGAATTCATTTAAATATTCAATTTCAAAAGATATTCAAAAATTCACAAACTTTCACAGAAAAGAGAACATTTCGATTTTGGCTTAAAGCAATTTCTCCATGACTCATTTCATTCATCTAAACCATATTTCGTGCATATTCAAGCATGGAGAACATCATATCTTAACACCAAACTCAAAATCATAATGTAGGGAGAGATGAGACAAAATTTACCTAAACCTTTCTTTGGTGATATCTTAAAATCCTTTGAGAATTTCTCAAATCTAATGATAAATTTGAGTTCCTTGATCCTCCAAGAATTGAAAAATTACAATTAAGTCCTTTAACTTTTAACAATTGATAAGTAAGCCCTTATGTACATCTATCTACTTTTCCAATTAAGCTTTCTAAGTGGTCAATAAGTCTATAAATAATGTCTAATCACTTCTAAGGCATTAGAACACATCTAACTCTACCACCATGGTCATATCCATTCAATGGACTCAGTTTTACAACCTTAGAAGCTTATATGTCAAAAATCTCTAAGATTTCTTATACCAAGGAACTCTAAGTTCATTTAAGGGCATATAACATTATAAATCACTGACATATAATCCCAAAAGGATTTAAATACATCTTTGAACTCATATACAACCATGTATATGTCAATATACAGTAATATCTCCACGTACTAAACAATATAAAGTACTTAGAGAGTCTAGCATTACAATATCTCGTAATTTAATTGTTTGCTTTGAACAATTCAAAAAAATGGTTGCTTCAACTCTTAGATCGAGCTTTCTTCTTGCAATCTACTTTCAAAATGTCCATTCTTTTGGTTTACACAAATTCAATGTTATGGCTAGAAATAATATCTCTGCTAATGATCAAAAGGTGATTTTCTTAATGAGAACATATAGTAGCAAGCATTTGATGTTTATTGTTGCGAATGAAAAATGGCAGACTTGTTCATGTTAACAATGATATTAAGTTTTCAGCTCAAAGATTAATTCTCTTTTCATCTCTTATGTGTTTTCAGTTTAATGGTGTAAAAGCTATCCTGGACAATAGTTTAAGTGACCAAAAGGACACCTTTTCAATGTAAACGCAACAGAGAAGATCCCTTAACTTTTCTAGCAACAAGCCTCCTACTTCAATTTTTGACACCATGAACTACGCCATTCATATTAGATTACCTAACATAGCCGACTAAATCTTAAATTTTGACTGTTCTATCAATCCAAAATTTACGCTTCTATAAAGAGAATTCGTGCTTATTCCCTCAGGAACCTGAACAAACAAATAGGTGCCTGCATATCATATGAAATCCCCTTCTCTCGTTCCAAGAAATTAAATCATATTGTCGAAGAAAACAAAGAAAAAAAACCACATTGTCAAAAGTTATTCCACCTGTTAACCTATATCTTTTATTTCCCATGTTTTCAATTGTTGCATAAAGCAGAAGATTTCCAACATATCTGCCCTTTTTTCTTTCCCTTGATATTACTTCATTTTTTTTAGAATGGGAAAGAAAGAAATATATCATCCACTCAATGAGAAAAATGAAGTTGTGCTAGAGCTTATAAGGAAAACAACTCATCTCTCACTGATGCAGGTGGGGGTCTTTTGTGTGTTTTCATTGTTCATACTTATTTTTCTTTCATGGGTCAAGATTCAAGCTTTCTATGTTTCTGCTTCACCAATTTGTTGTTGTAATTATGAACAATTCTTTTTTAATTTAAGTTCTTGATGACAAGTTTTTCATTTACTGTCAGAATGTTCAATTTTAGATACAAGTCTGTAGTGTTTCTATTGTCTTTATCTTTAAGATTATATCAGTATTGGAGGGAATAACTATTGCCATTAATGTTATGTTCTACCTAATCACAGGAGATATTCTGTAACAACAATTATGTTGGACAATTTTTGAGAGCTAAAGGAGATAACGTGAAGAAGGCTACAAAGAGTTTAAGGGCTTGCATTTCTTGGAGAGACAACATAGTGATTGGTATTGTAACAACAACCTCCATTATCATATGATTACTACCACCAGATTTTAGAGAAAAGATTTTTCTTACCCTTTTTCTACTACTCGTTTTCCTTTTTGTTCCATTAGCCATGATTTCAAAATAAAGAACAAATGTTAGCTTAGAATCTATCGATTGCTGTATTTTTTGGTTACTTTTTATTTTCTGTTTCTTGTTTTGGAATACAAAAAACTTTATGGTAAATGAATATTCTGTTGAGCTTGCAGAAGGAGTTGCCTATGTAGTGGGTCATGATGAAGATTCAAGACCTGTTTTGGTTATTTTCAACTTCGCCATTTCCCTCTTATATCACTTTCTGAGTTTTTTTCAAATTGAAGGAAAAAAGGAAATAGTCAATAGGATTCCTTTTGTATATCTTCTCAAGATTCCAACTTTTCATTTTTTACATATATACTACTTCAAAGGCTTTACTATTCCTTTATTCTCATCGGTTACAGATTTTTTGCGTTAATATAGATTATCGCAAGTTCCATTCACAAAAGCTATAAGTGACTGTATAAACTTTTAGATCCTACCTCCATTTCCATTTCTTTTTGCTTCTTAATTCATTATATCAAAATTCTATCTTTCACATCATTTTTTACATAGATTCCCACGCTTCATCATGTTTACTTTAGAGGCGTCCATTTCAACTATGTGAAGAATGACAAACAATTTGTACTCCTCTTCGATACAAGATGTTCATTTCTTCCAAAATTTCATTAATAACCCATAAAAGTTTAGGGACATGTAACACTTTTTGCTCTAGTAAAAATGCATGAACTCAAACTCAGAGCTTAGCTACATTCCCATGCAATGCACGAACTGCCTGTTGATGTCACATCTTCATTGTTCCATTATTGGTTAGGCTCTTTATGTTATAGGGCATTACTAAGAATTGAAGCTACACACAACACACACACACACACACACACCCAATCTATTTTATACTCTGCTAGAATTGGTCATTATCTTTTTTTGTACACTTTTAATTAATACTTGACAACCTTATAATTGGATTTAAATTGATAACTGGGTCTTGGTGTAGCACTGCCATCCCTTTGATTTGAGCCGTTGTTGATCACATCAAGAACCAAGGATAGCTCATGCTCATCTTCAAGGTTTTCATTTGTTGTGTTGCAATGTTTTAACTCACTCAAACCATAGTACCTTACCTTGACCAACCCAACTGCTCTGAAATGCGTGCCACCAGCAAGTTTGCTTTGGGCTCGGCACAGATGTCCGCACTTAATGTGAGATTTATCTCTTTTGCATCATTAATTGCTAAAATGTCATGACGAAGCATCAATGGTTATGCAAGGCCCACCAACAAAACTTTGTTCCTCTCTATTCCTATGCCACACGTGTGACCATGAGTGAGGTGCTCAAAATTAGTCAACTGTAGACCCCACGATTGTTGGATCCCGTTTCCGGAATCCAACTCAGAACATGAATCGAAAACATGTACCAAACGTGAGCGAACTTGTACTTAAACAAAGGGGCGGAAACAAATCAAAACAGAAATCCATGAAATCAAATCGGAATCATAAGAAATAAAGCGAATCAAATCAATGGCTCGGAATTAAAGAGACCAAACGGATTCAATCGAACTGAAACAAATTTCTGACATCCTAAAACGTGTACTTTGAAGAAACGTTGCATTGGAAGCCTTAAGACTAACCAATCCGAACCCGGTATAAAATTTTTCTTTTTCATCTTATTCAATCTCATACAAGCAATCTTAATTTCCCCTCAGGAAATTCATCCTCATGCAAACTTCAAAACATAAAATCTTCTTAACATTCATTCTTAACTCATCAGTATTCATATCCAAGTCACACTCATATATCAGTTCATTATACAAACCATAATTTACTATTCTAGTCCGTATACAATCCATAATTCAATCAATCCCAATTCCATAGTTCATTTACATCATGAAATACATGCCTACAACATGTTAATGGCATTTCCAAGCCATATACAACACAAATACCAAAATCCAAAAATACAATAATACACATATAAACAACAAAAACCTTCACTTTCTTTCACCCGATCTTCTTCTCATCACCTGTGGATGGGA